>SJXQ01002731.1:12413-113690 GCA_006408695.1 Aepyceros melampus
ATTATACAGAGTGAAGTAAGCCAGAAAGAAAAACACCAATACAGTATACTAACACATATATATGGAATTTAGAAAGATGGTAATGATAACTCTGTATGCGAGACAGCAAAAGAGACACAGATGTATGGAACGGACTTTTGGACTCTGAGGGAGAGGGAGACGGTAGGATGATTTGGGAGAATGGCACTGAAACATGTATACTATCATGTAAGAAATGAATCGCCAGTCTGTGTTCGATACAGGATACAGGATGGTTGGGACTGGTGCATGGGGATGATCCAGAGAGTTGATATGGGGTGGGAGGTGGAGGGGGGGGCGATTCAGGATTGGGAACTCATATACACCCAAGACGGATTCATGTCAATGTATGGGAAAACCAATACAGCAATGTAAAGTAAAATAAAATAAAAATAAAAAAGTTTAGTCTATTAAAAGAGTCACCAATATTCCAAGAAGTCCACCAATATTCCAAGAATACATTTGGATAAATATAACATTACTCCATGCAAACTCTCTAGTAAGATTTCATTTGGCCTTGGGAAATACTTTATTCTTACTTTTTTAGATGGA
The DNA here is from genome assembly GCA_006408695.1 of Aepyceros melampus. Classification (NCBI taxonomy): domain Eukaryota; kingdom Metazoa; phylum Chordata; class Mammalia; order Artiodactyla; family Bovidae; genus Aepyceros; species Aepyceros melampus. Next base: position 12,984 of record SJXQ01002731.1, read on the forward strand.
AACTCATTTGGGCAAAGAAGTGGCATCAGTTTATTTAAGCTTTCTTTTGAAACATTATCATGGCTGGCTGTTCAATATCTAATAAAGTGGCAGGAGTGAAACAGAGAATTTTTCCTTAAAGTGGCTGTGTATGATTCAGGTGCAATGATTGGTATATATCTACTTCAATCCCATAAAAAGCTTAACCAAAATCAGCATATACAACTAAACAACCTGCATGTAATATTTAATAACAAAAGAGTTCTTGATTTTTATAAATGTATATTTTAGGAGGATATTAATGATATCAGAAAACTTTCATATTCATAGTGAGTACTTCTGTGTGCCCTTATAAAGTTCAAAAATTATCACTCAGGAATGAAACAGAGAATTTTTCCTTAAAGTGGCTGTGTATGATTCAGGTGCAATGATTGGTGTATATCTACTTCAATCCCATAAAAAGCTTTACCAAAATCAGCATATACAACTAAACAACCTGCATGTAATATTTAATAACAAAAGAGTTCTTGATTTTTATAAATGTATATTTTAGGAGGATATTAATGATATCAGAAAACTTTCATATTCATAGTGAGTACTTCTGTGTGCCCTTATAAAGTTCAAAAATTATCACTGCTATTTTTGGTAAGTTCCTTTTACAAAGAGTTCCATGTGTACTAAATGTATGACCTATTCATCTCATACTCATTAAGAAATCAATTTTTTAGAGCAAATGTTACAAATGAATATTTAATTTAGTTGTAATTAAGAATGTGTATTTATAGAACATTTCTTATTAATTAACACAAACCAGATTAGCTAAACATAGAAAAGTTTGACCTTCTACTAAAACTATTCACTTGGCTCGGTATTATTTTCAAAAGCACCAGAACTGGATCCAACCTGATCATGTCTCCCTCTGTAAACACATCTCTGCCTAATCAGGTTCCAGTTCCCAGGTGGTCTGCAGAGGTTCAGTTCTTTGCATTTCTCTGCAAAAGTCAGATGCCCAAATCTCCAGTTGACACAGAAGCCATTCCTAAAAGCTCTTATAAGTTCTTTCCACTCCTACTCTAAATAAGCAAAAATGAATGACTTTTCTCAACATGAGGTCTTTAGTGCAAACATGAAAATATGTTTAGCTTAGATACACACTTGACCTGTAGCCCTAAGAATCACAAATCAGAGGAAAAACTGCATACTAATTTAACTAGGCCTTTATCATCTTTTTCTCCGTGGGCTTTTCTTCTAATTAAAAGCCAAGATTGACATCAAATAGTCGCAAAAATATGTTGTAAAATCTTTACTCAACTAATAACTAATTTCTGATTGCATATGTTCACTAAAGCTAGGTGAATAAAAACAGGTCACAGCATGATCTTAGAAGCTTAAGAAAATCACCCGTGTTCTTCTTCCTGATCTTAAATGACAAAAGAGAGATTATAAACATATTCTTCCATGTTACACTTCACCATACATAAGCCACCAAGCCCCAGACAGAGACTACAATGATTTCACAGTTCATTTCAACCCTGTAAAAATAAACAACTTGCCACTTAAGCCACCAGGATTGCTTATAATTTATTTTTTAAATTGTAGTCATTTCCCTAGAGTTTTAAAGAGATAAGAGAGTTTCATCTACCGTTTTGTCACCACTAACGAATGTTGTCTGGGATTTAGAAATGGATATTTGTCAGTTATACACTAACCATGGGAAGATGATTAATAAGGTTATAGTTATGTTCTTATTAGTATTATACACTATTGTTTTGAAAAGGTTGGCAGAGGATTGGTTCCTAACATTGTTAGAGCCAGCAAGCAGTTATTCATTATAGATTTATGCCATAAAATAGTTTAGTGACAGCAAGCTGTTTTCTTAAATGTTAATTAAGGATCATCTTGATTTATAAAAGTCTCTGCTATCTCTGTGCAACATTGAACTAGAAACTTATATAGTCAAATCAATTCCTCTGAATAAATCAGGTCTCAGTCATGATGATTTGCATTTTACCCATGCAGGATAATTTAGAGAGCATGCCTGAAGACACTGTGTAAACTGGACAACCACAAAAGATCTCTTCCAACTTTATGATGACTGTGAAGATTTAGCAATAATATCTTTGTGTGCGTGTGAGTGCTCAGTTGTTTCCGACCCTGACCCCATAGACTATAGCCCTCTATGCTCCTCTGTCCATGGAATTTTCCAGGCAGGAATACTGGAGTGGGTTGCCATTTCCCACTCCAGGGGATCTTCCTGACCTAAGGATCAAATTCACGTCTTTTATGTCTTCTGCTTTGGCAGGTAGATCCTTTACCACTGGCATCACCAACTTGCAGTCTACTGGTAACTACTACTTTATGAGAATTAGTAGTGATTTACAGCTTTCTTTTATTGGGGTAATAATACTCTATTACCAAAAAAACAAAAGGTGAAAGTGAAGTCACTCAGTCGTGTCCAACTCTTTGCAACCCCATGGACTGTAGCCTGCCAGGCTCCTCCATCCATGGGATTTTCCAGGCAAGAATACTGGAGTTGGTTGCCATTTCCTTCTCCAGGGGTTATTCCCAACCCAGGGGTTAAGGCAGACTCTTTCATCTGAGCCACCAGGGAATCCACTCCTATTATCCAGGTCATTTTCAAATATGTGAATGAACCATATAAAAGGGGCACTTTTTGGATAGTTACATAATCATTTTTGTGATATGTTTTCTTGGTGGGCACAAAAATCAATCTTTAGGGGAGAAGTGAAGAGTGCAATCAAGTTTTTATATTGGAAAACTCAAATAGAATCCATGGTTACTTATTTTCTGTAGGATTCTTGTTCAAAATTGTGGTAAGAAACACTTTTCTAATATGCAATATTGTGTGTTAGGGGTGTGTGTGTGTGTGTGTGTGACATAAATTGATGCAATAATATATTTTGCTCCTAGTTTTCAACCTTTACAAAGAAGGTATGATGATTACACATAGAACAAATTGAAATGCAATCATGTTTCACAACTTAAAATATTTTTGTATATTATAATGCTCTGTTGTCTATCAGATTCAAGATAGTTATGTTTCTTTATATTTATATTTTACTGTTAGTGAAAAGATTTGGAGGTTTCATTTGGCAGTCTCTCAGTTCTAGGTTCAATGCTTCTGTCACAAAGCTTTGAAGAGAAGACAGTACCTGAGTTCTCATTTTAACCAATATATAGTGGAGACTAGAAAAATATTAGTGGTTCATTAAAATAAGACTTGGTTTTCCAAGTCTTAGTCAATTTTGTATTTTTTGTGTGTATGTTTTGATGCTCTCTTTGAATTCCCCTTTTAATTCTTGGAATTATTTTAAAATCATTACATAGTTTCACCACACATTCTGTATGAAGTATAATTTTCCTCCTGAAATAGGGTCATATAACTACCAACCAATGAATTTCAAAACCCCTTCCTATTCACCAACCTCCACACTATCAATCAAATCTTCATTTAGTAATATGTATTCTTCTTTTAAACCATGTTATTGAGGTATGGTTGACATACAAAAAGCTTGTACATATTTAATGTATACAACTAGATGAGTTTGGGACAAGTATACACCCATATAACTATCACCACCATCAAAGCTATACAATTCCAAACACTTCCAGCTTTTCCTCTGCTCCTATTTTTCTTATTCTTGTTGTTGTTTTGTGGTAAGAACACAAACATACAGCTGAGCAGATTTTAGGTATGTAATATAGTATTGTTAGCTACAGACATTTCACAGTATAATGTTTCTTTAAAATATTGACCCTTTAAAATAATTTTTGTCAGAAAAAATTGGACATTTTGGGGCTAGTTTTTACATTATAGATGAGGAAATGAGTTTGTCATAAAAATGTATGAAAATTAAAAGGATATATAATTTCTCTGTTTTTGTGTCTTCAGATATATCACCATTTTGGGGGTGGGCAAATTCTGTTTATTTATTGGGTTGTACATGTTGTATCCAGTTTGGTTACATAGAGCAGCACTTTGAAGAAGAATTTGGTCACGGTGAAAATTCTATAAGATTGGAAGAGACAGTTTTGTTTGGATATATTTGGACAACAACAGCAGCAATATCAATGTCAACCAACATTTATTGAGGGATTACTAGTAATAGTACTAAATTCATAACAAACACTTGCATTTAGTTTTCACAGCCCTACAAAATCAAAGTGCAGTTATGACCTCAGTTTCACAGATGAAGTTATTAAGACAGAAGTTCAGTGATATGACCCAATGGACTCAGCAAGTGGTAGAACCATGAAGCAAATCTGGACCCAATCTTTTTTTTTAATTGAAATATAGTTGGTTTAGAGTATTGTAAAGGACCCTTTATTACATTCTAACCCTTATAGAATGTTCTTCCTACTGATTTTTTAAAATTTTGGTATGTCCTGTTGTTTTATAGAAGAGGAATACATAAACTCCAAATTTTTATTGCTTTTTTAAAAATTAATAAAAAGAGATGAAAAATATTATGTGCAGAAGCATGCTATTGTTAAAAACAGCCAGCTATGACCTAGTAACTAAATACCAGACTTAGAGTTGAAAACTAAATTTAAATATTTACTCTAACCCTTATTTTAAGACATTTTGAAATTTCTCAGAGTTCTGTTTCTTTTTTCATAAAGAAAGGATAATGATTTTTACATTATGGGTTTTTGTAAATACCATATTCAATATATATTTTAAATGATGTTTTTCATAAATGTGACAATACCATGATGCCTTTGTGGATTCATTTAATAGTACTAAATTCATAACAAACACTTGCATTTAGTTTTCACAGCCCTACAAAATCAAAGTGCAGTTATGACCTCAGTTTCACAGATGAAGTTATTAAGACAGAAGTTCAGTGATATGACCCAATGGACTCAGCAAGTGGTAGAACCATGAAGCAAATCTGGACCCAATCTTTTTTTTTAATTGAAATATAGTTGGTTTAGAGTATTGTAAAGGACCCTTTATTACATTCTAACCCTTATAGAATGTTCTTCCTACTTGATTTTTTAAAATTTTGGTATGTCCTGTTGTTTTATAGAAGAGGAATACATAAACTCCAAATTTTTATTGCTTTTTTAAAAATTAATAAAAAGAGATGAAAAATATTATGTGCAGAAGCATGCTATTGTTAAAAACAGCCAGCTATGACCTAGTAACTAAATACCAGACTTAGAGTTGAAAACTAAATTTAAATATTTACTCTAACCCTTATTTTAAGACATTTTGAAATTTCTCAGAGTTCTGTTTCTTTTTTCATAAAGAAAGGATAATGATTTTTACATTATGGGTTTTTGTAAATACCATATTCAATATATATTTTAAATGATGTTTTTCATAAATGTGACAATACCATGATGCCTTTGTGGATTCATGTTGATATTCAGCAAAACCAATACAATATTGTAAAGTAATTAACCTCCAATTAAAATAAATAAATTTAAATAAAAAAAACATTGTTCTATGTTATCTGTGTCTTATCTAAGACTGATATTAGACAATCGGCTTGACATTTCTTCCCTGTCTTCCTACTACACATGGGCATTTACATGATGTACATGTTGGATTAGAATGTGATCTGGGTGATTTTGCCAGACAGCTTCATGCTCTGCTGTCATCCCTTCCTGTGTCCCCTCGTATTAGTGATGTGCATATGGAAGAACTTGGAACAAATTTTTGTGAAAATGTAGTCTAAACCATCTTTAACAGATAAAGAAATAGATCTTGGGAAATAAAGTTCAGTTCAGTTCAATTCAGTTGCTCAGTGTGTCCGACTCTTTGCGACCCCATGGACTGCAGCACGCAAGGCTTCCCTGTCCATCACCAGTTCCTGGAGCTTGCTGAAACTCACGTCCATTGAGTCAGTGATGCCATCCAATCATCCTCTGTCATCCCCTTCTCCCATCTTCAATCTTTCCTAGCATCAGGCTCTTTTCCAATGAGTCAGTTGATTGCATCAGGTGGCCAAAGCATTGGAGCTTCAGCTTCAGTGTCAGACCTTCCAGTGAATATTCATGACTGATTTCCTAGCATTGACTGGTTTGATTTCCTTGCAGTCCAAGGGACTCTTATTAGAGTCTTCTCCAATACCGAGTTCAAAAACATCAATTCTTGGGCGCTCAGCTTTCTTTATAGTCCAGCTCTCACATCCGTACGTGACTACTGGAAAAACCATACTTTTAATTAGATGTACTTTTGTTGGCAAAGTAATGTCTCTGCTTTTTAATAGCTGTCTAGGTTGGTCATAGCTTTTCTTCCAAGAAGCAAGTGTCTTTTAATTTCACGACTGCAGTCACCTTCTGCAGTGATTTTGGAGCCCAAGAAAAAAAAGTTTGTCACTGTTTCCACGTCTATTTGCCATGAAGTGATGGGCCTGGATGCCATAATCTGTGTTTTTTGAATGTTAAGTTTTAAGCTGGCTTTTTCACTCTCTTCTTTCACTTTTATTAAGAGGCTCTCATTCTTTGCTTTCAGCCAAAAATAAAGTTTCTTTCAGCAAATTTGATTAGAGGCAGAATGAAGATTATGCCCTGTCCTGTCAACCAGTTCAAGGATTCTCTCTAGATGCCTTCTTTCTCATCAGACAATGGACAAGGAAGACATTAATTGGCCTTTAAAAATGATAATAATGATTTCCTTGAAAGAATTTCTATGGACAAAAACAGTTACCATCTATGAATTAAAAGGTGGCTTGGGACTATTGAAAATATCATAGACTCCCTTCTGGGAATTGCCTTGCTTAAATGTCATTTATCAATTCATGTGACAGAATAATTCATTTTTCTGAACATTATTCTATAAATGCATTCAACAAATAAAATTGTGTCAGGCATTATTTTAGATATATAAAGAGAGGATGATGGTATTGGACATTAAATTAAGGTGGGCTTTCATGTTTAAATCAGATCTAGGTTTTAGGTCTATTTCCAACATCAGTTGATATTTAGAAACTTGATAATTAGAATTCATTCTATTAAATAGATTCTTATTGGATCTGTACATAATTTACTGAGGATCTGTTATAAATCAAGTATGTTTTATGTAAAAATTTATTTAATTCTACAATTTCCCATCATGGTGAGTATTTTTACATCTGCTTTGCGATTGAGACTACTGAGGAGAAAACAGTTTAATCAACCTATTCAAAATCACCCAGTGAATACATGTAAGATCTGGGTATAAGTGTGTAAGATAGGTTTTTTACTATTACATATATTCTATCCTTCTTACGTTGCATAGTTCTACCATTTAAAGATAGACTGAGAATATGTATGCAAAAGCACAACACATGTCTCATTGTGAAGCCTGTACAAGGAATGTTATTGTTGTTTAGTCATTCAGTCATGTCTGATTCTTTGTGAACCCATGAACTGTAAACTATCACACTCCTTGGGATTTCCCAGGCAAGAATACTGGAGTGGGTTGCCATTTCCTTCTCCAGGCGATCTTCCCAACCCAGGGATCATACAAGGATTGTTTATTATTGTTATATACTAAGGTAATCTAGGTAATCTCACTAGGTCTTATGCATCACTGAAAGCCAGTTAAAAACCGTATAGGACCAGATGCATTGTATGTCTCAGCTTTCAGTATGAGAGTGGCAATAATCAATGATTTAAAGTGATCTTTTTTCCCAGTGGATTTTTTAATTTACATCGCTGCCTTTTCTGTCACAATTGCACTCTTCACTGACATTTTCATGAGAGGGTGAGCTAAGTCAGGACACCTTTGTGCAAGCTGATATTTAACTTGGCAGCACTTATGAAAGATATGAGCTTCCTAGGTGGTGCAGTGATTAAAAAAAAATCCCCTGCAAATTCAGGAGACCCAAGAAGGACTGATGTTGAAGCTGAAATTCCAATACTTCGGCCACCTGATGTGAAGAGCTGACTCATTTGAAAAGACCTTGATGCTGGGAAAGATTGAGGGCAGGAGGAGAAGGGGACGACAGAGGATCAGACAGTTGGATGGCATTACCAACTTAATGGACATGGGTTTGGGTGGACTCCAGGAGTTGGTGATGGACAGGGAGGCCTGGAGTGTTGTGGTTCATGAGGTCGCAAAGAGTTGGACATGACTGAGCAAATGAACTGAACTGAAGAGATATGGGTTCCATCCCTGGGTCAGGAATATCTTCTGGAGAGGGAAATGGCAACTCACTCTAATATTCTTGCCTGGAGAATCCCATGGATGGAGGAGCCTGAGGGGCTATAGTCCATGGAGTCACAAAGATTTGGATGTGACTGAGTACATACATAGGCCTAAATGAAAGATATGGATTTAAGACAAGGAGGCCATGGACATGACATCCTGTTGAAAATTAGGCTTAGGAGCTTAAGGTTTTGATTTCTCTTATGACCTGTTTCCTTCAAGAATTTGTATAACAGAATCTCTATCTGTCTCTATTCCACTTTATTATTCTCAGCAACTTGAAATATAACCTGTCAAAATATATTATTTTGATAATTTCATGAGAAGAAAATTCAGATTCAGAAAATAGAAAAATAACCAAACCCATCTAAGCATTTTAGAAGTTCAGAAAACATTGATCTTTCAGTCTGTTTTATAGGCTTTCATTTTTTCAATGGTAGTTCTTTCTAGTAGCTACAGAATATTAATTTCCCCCAGCTTATTGTGCATTTGAAAAGTGCCATGATGACAAAATGGTCTAGAAATATATTATTTTGTTGATGGTTGTAATCTGCTGTATTCCAGGGGATGATGCTGCTCTTTTAGAGTTTCAGTACTCTGTTTATTGAGGATCAGTCTATTTGGAATGGAAGAAAAACTGTGTTAGATCCAGCTTTTTTACTTTAATCCCCACTCTAAATTGTTTTGAAGGTGGCTCATCTTACTAACAACAAAGCCATTTTCCTCTATATATGCATTTGCAAATAAATGAATAAATAAATGAAGTTTTATAGCATTCTCATCAGGAGTTCCCTATTGTTTCTAGTGAAAACTAATTAGCTGAATTTAGATTTTCAATTAATGCTAGAGTAGAACTGTGCAAGAAACCACACAACATTAAAAAAAATGATATTTATATAAAAGCTATTATTTCTTTTTAATGTTGATTTCTAGGATAAGCTTGCTATAATACAGTTCTAAAAATTATGTTCCAGCTTAGAAAGTACTGCTGTACTCTGCAGGGGTTTTAGGAGAAAGAAAGGAATAATGTAATTTACCTTTCTTCCCTATAGTGTTCTAACCTTTGTAATATATTGGTGAAAATTACTGGTTAAAGTGGAGAATAGATATAAGCTGTGCATCTAAATCTTGGGGTCATATTATATTTAAATGTGTCTGCTGAAATATGACAGAGACCAGATATGGTTTTCTCTTATCCAAGTAGTGACATGGAGGAGGATTGCAAGCCTGATATATATTATTATTTACAAGCCAGAGAATGACTCTGTGGCCTCTGCTAGGAAGTGTGAAATCATGCTTTTCCTTCACTCAGGGAAAAGAAAAGTTCAAAAGAGTAAGTTGTATCAAGCCAGAAGTGTACAGAATTAACCAGAAGACAAACTTAACAAAAAGTTAACTTGAAGAGCCTTATAATATCTGCTTTTAAGACTTACTATAGCAATAGTGAATTATCTTAAATGTAGACAAGCAGATCAGTGAAAAAAGATAGGAATTAAAAAATAGACCTCAATTAAATGGTCAACTGATTTTATTTTACAAAAGTTGCTAAAATGATTTAATAAGAATAATAGGATCTTTTAAATACATAGTATAGAAAAATTTAATATCTGCATAAAAATAAAATGATCACATTTTATATCAAACACAAACATTAATTGAGATAGATTGGATGAAATGGTTGGATGACATCACCAACCTGATGATATGAGTTTGAATAAGCTCCGGGAGTAAGTGATGGACAGGGAATCCTGGCATGCTGCAGTCCTTGCGGTAGCAAAGAGTCAGACATGACTGAGCAACTAAACTGATAGACCTTAAAGAATAAGTTAAAGGAAATAAGCTTCCAGAAGGAGAGAAGGAAGTCCTATCATGATCTTGGAGTAAGCAAAGTTTTTTTTTTTTTGATGGAACATGGCTGCAGTATATATATCAGTTAAAGGCTTCTATTCTGAATGTATAAATAAGTCCTACAACACAATGATAAAAAAGGAAGCAACTGAAAAAAAAAAACCAATAGATGTAAACAGGCACTACAAAAATAAAGACATACAAAAGACGATTAATCATCAGAGAATGTAAATTAAAACCACAATTAGATAATTCTCTCCACCCATAAAAATGGTTGAGATTTAAGTCCTGACAGCACTGGTGTTCATGCATATGGCACAACTAGAAATTTTATACATTACTCATGAATGACAGGTTGTATCAATACAACCACTTGGTGAATCATTCTGGTAGATTCTCAGGTAGTTAAATTGTAGAAATACATCAACTCTATGACCTAGCAATTTCATGTCTAGGTATTTGCCAAAAGAACCTAAACTATATGCAAGGAAAGGCTATTGTAAGATGTTTATAACATACTTATGCATAATAACCGAAAACTGAAAACCACCCAAATATTTGTCAAGGAAGAAAAGAATAAGCACATTTTGTTAATTCCATACAGTATTTAATGTCTTCTTAGTCAGCTACACTTGCTATAATAAACTACCATAGACTAAGTGGCTTAAACAACAGACATTTATTTCTCATAGTTCTGAAGGTTGGGAAGACTGTAATCAATGTGCTAGCAGATTCAGTTCTTGGTAAGGGCCTCTTTCTGGCTTGTGGATGGCCACCTTCTTGCCATGTCCTGTCATGGTAGAGGGAGGCAGCACTGGTGTCGTCTCATACAAAGGCAGTAATCACATCTGGGTCATCACTCTCAAGACCTCACCTATTACCTCCAAAATCCCCATTGGGATTTAGGGCTCCAACACATGAATTTTGAATGAACGCAAACACTGAGTTATGCTCTTAGTGAACAACATATGCTCTTAAAATATGAAATAACTTGTATGAATCTCAAAAATGTTATACTGAATAAAAGGAAACATAAACAAAGAGTATATATTTTATGATTAAGTTATAAGGCAGGCAAAGTTATTCTATGGTGAAATAAATTAGAACACTGTCTAGTGGTTTGGAGGGCCTGGGAAGGAAAGGAGCACAAGGAAAATTTAAGGATGATGGAAATGTTCTAGAAATATTGATAAAGGTGTGAGTTATGAGTCTATTTATTTGAAAATTTAAGGATGATGGAAATGTTCTGGAAATATTGATGAGTATGAGTTATGAACCTATTTATTTGACAAAACTAATTTTAAGATTTGTTCATTTAATTATATGTAAATTACAGTACAATTCAAAAACTTAAAGCATGACCCATTTAGTGAAAATTTTCTATGGACAATGAAAATAACTAGGTAAAAAAATAAAAGTGTTAACAGTTTTGATTCAATCTTTCACCCTTGGTAAACATGATTTGTCTTCAAAATACACTAGGACCTATCTACTTCCCACTACTTATATTATTATAACTCTATCAATACAATATCTTCTTAGACTATTTCATTAACCTTTTGATTTGTTTCCCTACTTCAATTATTATGCTATAGATATTTTATTCTTCAAGTAGTGGCAAAGATAAACAAAGCTAGATATTAATTAAAGTGGTAAGAACATATGCATTTGGTAATAACAATTGCAATAGGGTAGGAGGGTCAGCGTGAATAGAACTCAACTTTAATTTGTGTAGAGGTGACTGAGACTTTTAAGGGGAGAGGGAGGAAGTGGGACCATTATTGAAGAATTCTGCTGCTGCTAAGTCACTTCAGTCGTATCTGATTCTGTGCGACCCCATAGACGGCAGCCCACCAGGCTCCCCCGTCCCTGGGATTCTCCAGGCAAGAACACTGGAGAGGTTGCCATTTCCTTCTCCAAGGCATAAAAGTGAAAAGTGAAAGGGAAGTCACTTAGTCGTGTCTGACTCTTAGCGACCCCATGGACTACAGCCTACCAGGCTCCACCATCCATGGGATTTTCCAGGCAAGAGCCCTGGAGTGGGGTGCCATTGCCTCCTCCAATTGAAGAATTCACTAAAACCTATTTCCAAAGTTTACATTGACCATTTGAAGATATTATGGATAAGACATATTGAATATGATAAAAATCTAATAAATAATTAAAGCATATGTTGATTAATAACACATTGATTAGAAAAATAAGGAATGATACAAACACATAAGAATGGCAGTGAGTGGAGAACATTTAACTTACCCTTGTTCAGCTGTATATTCTACTGAATTTAAAACTCCTTTCCACTGAATCAAATTTATACCACTACCTGCCCAGAATTTTTTTTTTCTTATCTGATATTTCCTTGCTTAGTAAATTTTGGCCTTTTATCAACATGAAATAAAGTAAGCACCTACTTGAAAGAAAAGAAATGCCATTTGATGGTAGTGATAATAACTTTTGTACATTACATCTGTATAGGATTAATGATTAGATATCCTTCCTGGGACAAGGATGCCTCCTGAATGATCATTCATCTCCAGGAAACTACTTGCACTTTGATTCTTATCCTTAAATTAAAACTTGGGTCAACATTGAAGACAAGGCAGCCGATCACAATTCTTTCAAATTCAAGTACAAATATGTTCCAATAAAGAACTCTAGTCTTAACAGGATTTTATAATAAATGATAGAAAAAAATAAGTGGATGTATTTTTTAATAACCCTGGCTAGATAATTGAGAAGTCTTGGTACAATTTATCATATTCACTATGATGTATTTTCAGAAATTTTAAAACATATAAAATTATTGCATATATACTTTCTCCTCTATTTTATTAATACTTAATTTCAGGCTTTAATGAAGGGATATCACTAATTGGAAATATGTTTTAACAGTAAATAAAAGAGCAGAACTGCAGGGTGGTGAAAAATGGGAAAGGCGAGTGAAAAAAGCCGGTAATGATTATCTTCCTGTAAGTTCTCAGCACTAAAAGGTAATAGTTAACAGGAAGGCAAGGTCATTTCACTATATGATAAAAAGTGGAAAGCCCAGACCCCAAAATTAGACTTGTGAGTCTCATATACAGGCTATATAGGTGGGCAGTGAGGCAATGAGTTTTCATTAAATCCTAAGTAATGTTACTAAGATTTCTTGAGGCAAAGTACAGTGGCGGTGATTTATTTGATTAACGTTAGATGCAAAATTGTCTTTAGGAAACCTAAACTGGTAGATTAAAAGTCTTTTATGGGGATTTCTGTGCTGGTCTAGTAGTTTGGAGTCTTTACTTCTACTGCAGGGGATCCTTAGTCAGGGAACTATGATCCCACCTGCCAAGAGGTAAGGCAAAAAAACAAAAACAAAACATAAACTGGGCAAGGCTCAGGACACTCCTCTGCTCAGAATATTCCAAAGGTCCTCACCTCACTCAGAGTCTGACTGAAACTCTTTTCAACTCTTTATGGGAATCTGACCACCACTATTTCTTTGACTTCGTCATCTACTATTCTTCCTTTCTCTCACTCTGTTTCAGCATTGTTATTTCTAGACCCCACCGGGAATATCCCTACCTCAGGGCTTCCACCAGTACTGTCTCCACTTTTGGAAGTTCTTCCTTCAGGTCCTCAAATCATTCACCCTTTTACCTTCTTCAGGGATTTCACTGAATCAGTCAGTCTGTCCTTGAGGGTCAATTTGTGAGTCCCTATTCCCATCTCTGGGCTTCTGCAGTGACTCAGTGGGTAAAAACAATCTGCCTGCTATGCAGGAGCCACATTAGGAACAGGTTTGATCCCTGGGTGGGAAAGATCCCCTGGAGGAGGAAAATGGCAACCCACTAAGTATTCTTGCCTGGAGAATTCTATGGACAGAGGAGCCTGGTGGGCTACAGTCCATAGGGTCACAAAGAGTTGAACATGACTGAGCAACTGAAAAAAAAAAAAATTCCACTCTATGCTCAGAGCATTATCTTACTTTTTTGTTTTACTTTTTTCCTAGAATGCTTGCCACCCTCTGCACATTATATATTCTATTATTTACTGTTTTAAAGTAAGCTACTTGGTTGTGATATTTGTTTGTTTCCTGCTTTTTCTTAGTTCAGTTCAGTTCAGTCCAGTCACTCAGTTGTGTCCAACTCTTTGAGACCTCATTGACTGCAGCACACCAGGCCTCCCTGTCCATCACCAACTCCTGCAACCTACTCAGCTCATGTCCATTGTGTCGGTGATGCCATCCAACCATCTCATCTTTTGTTGTCCCCTTCTTCTCCCACCTTCTATCTTTCCCAGCATCAGGGTCTTTTCAAATGAGTCAGTTCTTAGCATCAGGTGGCCAGAAAATTGGAGTTTCAGCTTCAACATCAGTCCTTCCAATGATCTTCCAGGACTGATTTCCTTTAGGATGGACTGCTTGGCTCTTCTTGCAGTCCAAGGGACTCTCAAGAGTCTTCTCCAACACCACCATTCAAAATCATCAATTCTTCAGCACTCAGCTTTCTTTATGGTCCAACTCTCACATCCATACATGACTACTGGAAAAACTATAGCCTTGACTAGACGGACTTTTGTTTGGCAAAGTGGTGTCTCTTCTTTTTAATAGGCTGTCTAGGTTGGTCATAACTTTTCTTCCAAGGAGTAAGTGTCTTTTAATTTAACGGCAGCAGTCACCATCTGCAGTGATTTTGGAGCCTCCCCCAAAATAAAGCCTGTCACTGTTTCCACTGTTTCCCTGTCTATTTGGCATGAAGTGATGGGACAAGTTGCTTTTTCTTAAAGCAACTAGAATCTGACTAGCACATAGTGGGAGCTCAATAAATATTCTTTGGATAAATTAATGAGGGATGATATTTGTCAGCAACTACCAAGTGATAAGCTTAGTGCATTTTTTCTTAAAATAATGTAGCCAAATAATCTGAGGAGACTTCATCCTTTTATTATATTAAGCATGGTTTGATTACTTTATAAAAATGAATTCAAAAGTTTCATCATTTGATCACTTAAAATATCTTACCATTTTCTTATTCTTTCACTTAAGAAAAAAATACATCCTTTCTAATATTTTTACTTTCAATTAATTTGTCTCAAAGACAATAAATGTTTGAAAGATGATCAACTGGATATTTAGTCAAGGAAATTCAAATAAAAAATAAATGGAATACCATTTTTATCCCCATTATTGATTAATAACTAAAGGCAGACAAATAGCTGATAGAAATGTATTTTGGAAAAGAAATCAACAAACTTTATTTTGTGATGTTGGGGTGTACACCTAGCAGTCTAATTCTAGGTGTATATGCCCAGAAGGAACTCTTGGCTGTGGAAACCAGGGCATATTTACAAGTCATTGCATTGCTTATGATAACAAACCTAAAAAGTTAAATTGAAACTGATGTTAGTTCTTTATATCTTTCATTTATAGTTGTATTCCTTCTTGCCTTTGCCACATCCCTTCAGGGTAGGGTATATTTCTCACACTATTGATTTCAGGCTCTGTCATGTAAGATTATACAACCAGTGGAATGCAAGCATGATGCAACTTATTAAATCTTTTCATTTAAACCATCTGAGGTAAATTATCTTCTTTTATGGGACTTCAGATTGTTCACATGCAACATTCTTGAGATGTCTTGATTTGTTTACTTATAATAATTATTACACAATTCACTTTAACTAAAAATGAATAAGATTTTGTGTACTAAACCAGATACCCCAATATATGAGGGTTGTTAGTGATGAGCATGCAGAAAAGACAGACACACAAATAAATTACTTTTTGCAAAGTAGTGCTTAGGCCCCAAATCCTAAGAAGTTAGGACAGATCACACAGATTCTCATCTCTCCTCATAACTCTGTCCCCTGCCCCCCCTCCTCTTTTTTTTTTTTTCTTTGAAAGTAGCAAGTCTGAGACCTGAGCACAAATTTAGCTAATTGATTTTCTTGCTTTTTTCCATCTAAACTCATGTAGAGCCCTCAGTATTCTGTAATTTTATTTACCAGATTGAGAGGTAAGGTCACTTCAAATGAGATAGAACCAGTCAATGAATATAATAAACAAGTTTTTGTCTCTAAGGCCAAAGAAGAACTATTTTTGGTGGCAGAGCCTGAGAGTTGGTAACCGCCCTATGTGTGACCTGGAGAACTTATGTAAGAGAAAGTTAAAGAGACATTTAACCCCTATAGGCAAATGAGTGGGAGGAATCCAGAGAAGCCTTGAGTTATTTCTGATCTATAACAGAAACTATGCCTATTCCTAGGTCTTCAGTTCAATTCAGGTCATCTGTCAGTCACATCTGACTCTCTGCAGACCCCATGGACTGCACCATGCCAGGCTTTCCTGTCCATCACCAACTCTTAGAGCTTGCTCAAACTCATGTCTATCGAGTCAGTGATGCCATCAAACCATCTCATCCTCTGTCGTCCCCTTCTTCTTCTGCCTTCAACCTTTCCCACCATCAAGGGCTTTTCCAATGAGTCAGTCCTTCCCACCTGGTGGCCGAATATTGGAGCTTCAGCTTCAGCATCAGTCCTTCCAATGACTATTCAGGACTGATTTCCTTTAGGATTGACTGGGTCTAGGTCTTCAGGGCTAAGTGTATAGTTAATGAGCTATCAAGCAAGGCTGGTATATTACTTCAGTTAAGCAACTCAGATGAGTTAGAAAAAAAAAGAAAGACCAGGAGATGGAAAAATTCTGTAAAGATGGAATCTCTCACTTTTTAATTCTTTGCATCTTTAAAAAAAAATCTGCACAGTTAGGCCAATAAAAGATTCAAGAATGTTCAGTAGAAGTGCCAGCTACAAACTGACACCTGCCATGGACATTTGACATCTACTTCAACAAGGAACAAATCAGGTGCTGCTGTGGCTGCTGACTTTTTCAGTACTCCTCAAAGGAGTTTAAGGTGGAGAGCTGAAGTGAGACAGTCTGTGCTCTGGAAAAAACTGGCAAGACAAGTCTTCAGATAGATATCCTCAGGAACTGTGTTTAATGAACCCAATTCTTTTATTGCCTCATATTAAAAAAAACACTAAAAATCCTTCATGGTAATGACTGCTCCTTTATGGTAAGAACTGCTTCTCATGACTAACATAAACCTTTTGTGGAAAAGAAAGAAAGAAAGTACTTGATTGCATGCACTCTGGCTTCACCAAAATAGTATATGTACTGAACTTCCCTCTTACCTCTTTGGAGCAGTTTCTCAGCTATCTAAATGATGTAGCCTGGGCTATAGTCCTTGTGTATTTTTTTTTTTTTTTTTTGTCAGAAGAAGGATGATGCTAATCAACTTTTGTAGGCATCAGAAATCAGATAACCAGGCAAATACAATATTTAGTGTGGTAGTCTGGGTTCTCTCCAGAAACAGAAATGATTGGTTGTAACTTCATTATCTTTTTCTCTATAGCTTTCTATCTTATAGGTTGTTGTTCAGTTGCTCAGTCATGTCTGATTCTTTGCAACCTCATCGTCTTCAGTAAGCCAGTCTTCCTTGTCCTTCACCATCTCCTGGAGTTTGCTCAAACTCATGTCCATTCGGTCGATGATGACATCCAACCATCTCATTCTATCTATCTCTATATCCATCACTATCTCTGTCTCTATATATCAGAAATTTATCACGAGGGATTGGCTCACATGTTTACAGAGGCTGAGAAGTGTGGCAGTCAGCAGTGAGTAAGCTGGAGAGTCAGGAGAAATGAGGATGCAAGTGACACACTAAAGGCTGACGGGCTTGAAACCCAAGAGGAGTTGGCTTTTCAGTTTGAGTCTGAAGGCAGAAAAAGACCAATATCTCAGCTCAAAGATAGTCAGAGAAAGTGAATTTTTTTCTTACTTTCCCTTTATGTTCTATTCAGGCCTTCAAAGGATTTGATGAAGACTACCCACTACCCACAATGGCAACCTACTCCAGTACTATTGCCTGGAAAATCCCATGGATGGAGGAGCCTGGTAGGCTGCAGTCCATGGGGTCGCAAAGAGTCGGACATGACTGAGTGACTTCACTTTCACTTTCACCCACACTGGAGAGGGCAATTATCTATCAAATATTAATCTTTTTCAGAAACACCCTCACAGATACACTTAGAATAATATTAAGTCAAATACTTTGAATTTTTTTCTTACTTTCCCTTTATGTTCTATTCAGGCCTTCAAAGGATTTGATGAAGACTACCCACTACCCACAATGGCAACCTACTCCAGTACTATTGCCTGGAAAATCCCATGGATGGAGGAGCCTGGTAGGCTGCAGTCCATGGGGTCGCAAAGAGTCGGACATGACTGAGTGACTTCACTTTCACTTTCACCCACACTGGAGAGGGCAATTATCTATTCAAATATTAATCTTTTTCAGAAACACCCTCACAGATACACTTAGAATAATATTAAGTCAAATACTTGGGCATGCCTGGCCTGATCAAGTTGATTAACTATCATACTCAGGCATCTTTGAACACAGAACTTTTTTAGGAAGCCTCATTTTCTGTGTGAAAAATCCTTGATTTCTGGCTTCATCATAGCTTTTTCTTTGTATTTTTCTCTATTGCTTTTTATTTCTAATGTCAAATACTTTCTTCATATGATTTTTATAGCTTACAAGCAATATATTGTGTATACAACAACAATAATAAAAAAGGAAATAAAGACTAAGTCTTAGGGTTAGCAATATTTAACCTTACATCAATTAACTTGGATACTATGGGAAGTTTTAGTAATCTTTTCAGGTATTATTGAATAGTTTGTAATTTTTCCTGATGGCCAGAAAGATCATGATTGACACATAATGAACACACAAATTAAGAGATTAGCCTTTAATATTTGCCCTTAAGGCTGATACATAAAGCCTTCCATAATCAGCTCCTGATTTTCTTTACTTCCTTATTTCCTAGTTCAGTCCTTCCAAGATGTTTCTCAAATTTGATTGTCTCACTGCCATAGGTGGCGTTGATTAGAAAAAAGAATTCATTATAGGTTAAATAATGTAAGGAAAAAAAGATGAAGAACAAACTAAATTTATCTCAAAATATAAATGTATCTGCATTTACTGTCTAAGAAAATTCAAAGAGTGGTGACTATGTCTACTTCTATGTACAGTACTATACTTACTGTATTAATGGGACTCAACAAATGTAGCGATAAAGTGTTTGGTTTATGTGAAAATGTAAAAGAAAATTCTTGGAATGGAACTACTTAATTCTATATCTTAAAATTCTATAGAATATTAGAAGTATTATATCTCCAAAGTGAATTTCACAAATCATTAGGACCTTGAATTTTAAAATAGTCTTGCATGAATTCATGCATGAGTCACTTAAAGAAAAAAATTAATATATCAAGCATTTTATTTAAAAAGCTGCTATTTCCACAGAACAAGAATAATCAGAACTTTGTACTGTGAGATGCTACAATACTAAAGATGTTACAGAAAGAGCCCAAGTTTACGTATTAATAGATAAAATGGTTCTGGCAAAAAATAAAGCCACAAGCAACCACAAAAAGTTCAGTTCAGTTCAGTTGCTCAGTCCTGTCCAACTCTTTGCAACCCTATGAACTGCAGCACTCCAGGCTTCCCTGTCCATCACCAACTGCCTGAGTCTACCCAAACCCATGTCCATTGAGTCAGTGATGCCATCCAGCCATCTCATCCTTTGTTGTCCCCTTCTCCTCCTGCCTTCAATCTTTCCCAGCATCAGTGTCTTTTCAATGAGTTATCTCTTCACATCAGGTGGCCAAAGGATTGGAGTTTCAGCTTCAACATCAGTCCTTCCAATGAACACCCATGACTGATCTGCTTTAGGATGGACTGGTTGGATTCCCTTGAAGTCCAAGGGACTCTCAAGAGTCTTCTCCAACACCACAGTTCAAAAGCATCAATTCTTCAGTGTTCAGCTTTCTTTATAGTCCAACTCTCATATCCATACATGACCACTGGAAAAACCATAGCCTTGATTAGACAGACCTTTGTGGATAAAGTAATGTCTCTGCTTTTTAATATGCTGTCTAGGTTGGTCATAACTTTCCTTCCAAGGAGTAAGCGTCTTTTAATTTCATGGCTGCAATCACCAGCTGCAGTGATTTTCGAGCCCAAGAAAATAAAGTCTGACACTGTTTCCACTGTTTCTCCATCTATTTCCCATGAAGTGATGGGACCAGATGCCATGATCTTCATTTTCTGAATGTTGAGCTTCACGCCAAGTTTTTCATTCTCCTCTTTCCACTTTCATCAAGAAGCTTTTTAGTTCTTCTTCACTTTCTGCCATAAGGGTGGTGTCATCTGCATATCTGAGGTTATTGATATTTCTCTCAGCAATCTTGATTCCAGCTTGTAAGCTTCACGCCAAGTTTTTCATTCTCCTCTTTTCACTTTCATCAAGAAGCTTTTTAGTTCTTCTTCACTTTCTGCCATAAGGGTGGTGTCATCTGCATATCTGAGGTTATTGATATTTCTCTCAGCAATCTTGATTCCAGCTTGTGCTTCTTCCAGCCCAGTGTTTCTCATGATGTACTCTGCATATAAGTTGAATAAGCAGGGTGACAATATACAGCCTTGATGTACTCCTTTCCTGATTTGGAACCAGTCTGTTGTTCCATGTCCAGTTCTAACTGTTGCTTCCTGATCTGCATATAGGTTTCTCAAGAGGTAGGTCAGGTGGTCTGGTATTTCCATCTATTTCAGAATTTCCCACACTTTATTGTGATCCACACACTCAAAGGTTTTGGCATAGTCAATAAAGCAGAAATAGATGTTTTTCTGGAACTCTCTTGCTTTTTCTATGATCCAGTGGATGTTGGCAATTTGATCTCTGGTTCCTCTGCCTTTTCTAAAACCAGCTTGAACATCTGGAAGTTAATGGTTCACTATTGCCAAAGCCTGGCTTGGAGAATTTTGAACATTACTTTAGTAGTGTGTGAAATGAGTGCAATTGTGCAGTAATTTGAACATTCTTTGGCATTGCTTTCCTTTGGGATTGGAATGAAAACTGACCTTTTCCAGTCCTGTGCCCACTGCTACAAAAAGTAAATATATGTAAAAAAACAAACTGATAATTCGAATGTATATTTCCTTTGTGCCACTGATAATATGACAATGCTTAGGAACTCAAGATTGAGAAGAAATAGTTTCCAAGTTCATAAGCACTATTGCCTGTGTCTCACCTCTCTTCTATGTTAGACAGATATAGAAGTTAGAATTTTTAATTGAAAATATTTATTTGGAAAATAGAGAAGATGATCTATTCTAAATGAAATATAGAACATCATATGTTTACAATTATATAGTTGATGTAAAACATCATTGTGTATTATTATGAAAATCATAAAATAATTTTCAAATGATTAAAAATTAAAACATAATCTTTAATATTAGCCTCACTCCAAATGTGAATAAGTAGATAAAGAAATTCATTACTAAATGATAAAGTGGTTTCTTAAGTTAAATCACAGTATCATTTATAAAGTATATCATGTTGTTTTATATTATAAAGGAAATACAAAATTTTTTTGATATGACATTTCTGAATTAGCCAAGTTGGAATCTACACAATTACTTCAAATAGGTTTCCTGAACACTGGAAATGATATTTTTATATTACAGGAAACAACAGTGATTTTTTTCCAAAGAGAGTGATTCGCCAAAGATAGTTACTAAAATTGACCTTAATTATTTAACTGAATGGTTCAGAAAAACAATGTTTTTCACCCTCGTATTGTATGGCACTTGTTATTCTTACTTAAACTGATGCAAGTACATTAGGTACCCTATTGAACATAATTGTATAGATGAAAATTTTATTTATTTATATTAGTACAATTTTATAAATTAATCCTTGTCTGGTCTAGTGAATAACTGTAAATAAATATAAATCAGCTAATTCTTGAAAAAATTCATAAGCTTCTGGCCATTTATCTAAGCACAGCATTGGAATATAGACCTAAAATTCTTGCATACCATGGATCCTGCAGTTTTCTGTCTTAAATGGCTTCAGCTCTTATTCTACCTCAAGTTACATGTGAACTACACTCTGAATAATTCTCAACTTCCTGGAGCAGATTTGTTGATTCTTCCTATATTGCCTTGTGAATATCTGATCTATCAAATATTGCTTTAGCATTATTTTGGCATCTCTGTTTTATTTAAAGACCTGACTGTTTTATTTAAAAACCTGACTTTGTTAGGTTTGAACATCTTAAAGGAAAGAACCCTATTAAATTAATATTTGTAGCTATGGTGCATAATAAAGTAAAAAGAAGGTTGCTGCTGCTGCTGCTGCTAAGTCACTTCAGTTGTGTCTAACTCTGTGTGACCCCATAGACAGCAGCCCACCAGGATCCCCTGTCCCTGGGATTCTCCAGGCAAGAACACTGGAGTGGGTTGCCATTTCCTTCTCCAATGCATGAAAATGAAAAGTGAAAGTGAAGTCACTCAGTCGTGTCTGACCCTTTGTGACCCTTTGTGACTTTGGACTGCAGCCTACCAGCTCCTCCGTCCATGGTATTTTCCAGGCAAGAGTACTGGAGTGGGGTGCCAAAATAATGCTTATGTGCCCATGTGTCCTATTTGTTATATACCTAACAAATAGGGATGGAATTCAGAGTGCAGGGGAAAGATCTACTGGCGTTACAGGAAAGGACCTTTCCCCCTTTTGATGACAGGAAGGAAAGAAGCAAACTGGCCACAGTAGAAGTCGTTCTGCATATATTGAGATGGAAAAGGTGGGAGGTATGCCTAGTGGCTTATATTTTTTCTTTGAAATACACCGATTCCCAAACCTTGAATTACCAGAAAATAACATGGGACATGAAGTTTTTCTTCCTCACATTTCTTTCAATAGGGAGTATTGTTAGGCTTTCAGTTATTTGCTAACCTGACACTCTTGAAAATGTATCTCATTTCATTTGCATTTATTTGGCTACTACTTTGGGAAGTATTGGGCTTCCCTGATAACTCAGTGAAAAATACACCTGCAATGCAGGAGACCCCAGTTTGATTCCTGGGTCAGGAAGATCTCCTGGAGAAGGGATAGGCTACCCACTCCAGTATTCTTGGGCTTCCCTGTGGCTCAGGTGGTAAAGAATTCACCTGCAGTGTGGGAGACTGGGTAAGATACCTAGTTGGGAAGATCCCCTGGAGAAGGGGAAGGCTACCCACTCCAGTATTCTGGCCTGAAGAATTCCATGGACTGTATAGTCCAAGGGGTTGCAAATGTCTGAGGGGTTGCAAATGAGTCATCAGACATGACTGAGCAACTTTCACACTTGGGAAGCATATTAGTTTTTACCATTGCTGTAACAAATTACCCTCAACAGTGGCATATGACATACAAAGATATTATTTTACAGTTCTAAAGGTTAAAAATCCCTTATAGGTCTCACTGGGCTAATGTCTGGTGTGGGATGGGCTACATTCCATTCTGTAGGCTCTGAATAGAATCCATGTCCTTGTGTTTTCCAGTTTGTAGTGGGCACCCATTCCTTAGCTCATGACCCCTTTCATCCATCTCCAAAACCAGCAACATCTGGTCATATCCTCCTCATAAAATGATACTCTGAACTTCTCTACTACCATCTCTTCTAGTTCTCAGTTCAGTTCAGTCACTCAGTTGTGTCCAACTCTTTGCAACCCCATGGATTGCAGCATACCAGGCTTCCCTGTCCATCACCAACTCTCAGAGCTTACTCAAACTCATGTCCATCGAGTTGGTGATGCCATCTAGCTCTAAGGATACTGTAGTTCTTCTAGTTCTAAGATACTTCTAGTTCTAAGTAACTTTAGATTAAATTGGGCCCAGATATAATCCAGGATAATCTCTCTACTTTGAGGTCAGTTGATTAGCAACCTTATTTCCATCAACAACCTTAATTTCCTTTTTGTGTGCAATATATTCATAAATTCCAGGGACTAGAACATGAATATCATTGGAAAGCCATTATTCTATATACCACAAAGAAGACAGTTTTACATAAGGTGTATGAATGTGTGTGTTATTTCTTCCGTTTACATCTTTTACCTTGAGCTATCATCTCCCTTTTTATTGATTTGCCCTTGAAGTTACTATATGATTTCTTCACACAAAATCATTTAAAATTTTGATATCTATCATGAAATTACTTTCTGCCAATAGAATGAAATCTCCACATCTTGAAATAACATTCAGTGTTAGTGAAATAGAAGTAACTTTTCCAAACTAGACTAAACATTCAGTGTCTGTGTGTGTTTAATTAAATTTAACCCTCTATGGTCAGATGTCAAAGCAGTAAATTCAGAATAACTCAATTTTCACTTACTGCATGACTAAATAGCTTTATAGATGAATTATACAATTATATAGACCACATTATCTTGCTCTTTTAATCCTTGCTGTGTTTGGGATAATTGATGAGCTGGTTGATTGTGATAGATATTTTCTCAGTGTGAAATATTTATTTGATTCTATCATTATAGTAGTCAGCCATGAAGATAGTCCCACTTATCCAAGTGTCTTGGAATTTACTTCCATGTGTCATGCCCTCCCATAGTTTACTTGGTCAGTGTGACTAACAGAATATGTCAGAAATGATGGTATGTCACTTTGGAGATTAGGTTATAACAGTCACTTAGCTTCTGTCATTTGCTCATATTCCTTTCTTTTTTTCAGATCACTTTCTCTGGTAAAATCAGCTGCTTTATCTTGAGGACACTCAACAGGCACTATGAGAGTCCCACTTGGTCAGAAATGAAGGCTTTCAGCCAAAATCCAGCAAAGAATTGAGTACTCTTAATAACAGTCACCTGAGGGAGCCATTTTGCAAGCAGATTCTTAAACCTCAGTCAAGACTGGAGGAGATGCGGCCTTATTGATAGATTGCAACCTCATGAGACATGTTCAACAAAGACCACTCAGGTAAGTTGCTCCAGGATTCATGACCCTCAGAAAATTTGAGATAACAAATGCCTGTTCCTTTAAGTCATTAAACACTGACATGATTTATTATATAGTAACAGCAAGTAACAAGATTACATCACTGTAGTCACAGATAAGCAGCCATAGAATTTGCATTTTCATCATAAAGTGAGGATAAGAATAGGCAACACAGCATTTTAAGGTCAATAGATAAAAGATTTTTTAGTTAGAGTATATTTATTTAAAAATTTTAGCCCAACTGCTTGTTTTATTAGAGTCCAGTATATTTCAAAAATATTAAAGGAAGAAATTGAACCAAAAGTTAATTGATTAAATGATTTGTATTTTAAAACTTTTGGATATTTTTGATCATTTGATCTCTGTATAACTCCTGGCATGTGAGACCAGGTCTTTGGCAATCCTCATACAATATCAACTTTCAGTTACCCCAAGAGCCTGGCAGGTCATGCTATAGGGATAATTTTGGGCAATTCTTAGCACAGTGCAATGACAATAATGGCTTTTCCATTTCTGTATTTTTTGTTTTTATCCTGCCATGGTGGAATCAGTCTCTTTCTTGTTTTCCTTGATTAATCATAAGTACTGTTCAAGCTTCTGCTGAGGCTCAGACTGATTTTAATTCTCTTCCACATTCTGTTTATTTGTCATTTGTTATGTGTTCAGGTCTTCATGGACTCAGACTCACAGCAAAGCTCATGCATTTATTGACCAGAGGATCCCCTTCCACATAGTTTCCCTGTTTCATTGTAAACAACAATCTTTTTATATTTATAATCCAATTATTGACATTTATCTTCAAAGGCTAGCAAATATAGATGAAAAAAAGGCTATATTGGGCAACAGCAATTCAGTAACACAGATTTATTCTAAAAAATGCTTAACTAAATTCTTGGTCTCTGCCAAATGAGCAATTTGACAATTTTTAAATTTTGTGTTCTTAAGTGGTGAGTAATTTTGCACTGAAGCTGTGAAGCATAGTTTTCAAATTTCACGGTCCTCTAGTGTACAAATATGATCAGTAATTTATGTTACCATAAACTTCCAGGATTTGGAAGTTATTTTAGGGGTCATTCTAAATTTGTAGTGATTTATTTACTGTCATTTATCTTCATATTCAAGAAAATGAATGATATCCATGAATTTATCAACAGCTTTGTTTGCACAAATATAATTCTATTATGGGAGACCCCTGACAAAAAAGAAAGGAAATTTAGAAATGCAGAACCATTCAGCATGCTCCAGTGGCCCTACACAGGAATTAAAAATAAGCTGCAATACCCTCTTCAATGTCAAAAGTTCATTTGTTTGTAAGTTTTGTCTCTCAGGGACCTTTGATCTGAATCCTATTTCCCATCTTACAACTTCAATATGTATAATGTTGATTCATTATTTTTTGGCATTTTGCTCCATAGTGAGCAGGTGGAACTCTAAAATGGCATATAAAAGCAATTTCTATTGGGTTTCCAACACCTAAGAGGCTATCTATTTTTCAATGACTCATTTGATTGCAGAATCTCAGGTTTGAGGTTCTGAATTGAAGATTTCATAAAAATGTACATAGTTTTTATATTGCTATTGAAAGGGGTTGATGACTTAAAAAAAATCTCCTCTAATTGTGTGAATGTAAATTATTTCCATGAGAATTAGAGAATACTCATAAACTTATTGGTTGACATGGAGTTGGGGCTGTCATCATTGTTGCCCTGAGCATGTTTATTACATTTTAGTGAATAATCCTGAATTTCATAACCTTGCCCAAATTTCACTGATTCCTTAGAATATGAAACATAAAGCAAATCACATTTGATTAAATATAAAAATTAAAATAGTGATTGCTATTTAGTATGGTCAAAAAAAAATTAGAACTTGGAAATAAGGCAAAGAGGAGATAGCATGCACTTTCAGTGTCATATACGGGCATTGTTTAATAAACATCTAGGCTTAGTCACTGCTCTAGGAGGATGCATCTGTATTTGAATTCACCACTTATTCTTGAGTAAAGCCCACACTCTGTGGAATTATAAGTTAATTTGTAGATTTTTGTCTACAGTTATGCAAATGATCTTCTTCTGATAGAAATCATAATGTCAAAGGTTATCATTCTAATTTCATTGCTTTATAGGTTATTAACTAGTTATATATATAAGGTAATAATTTTATTTTCATGTTTATTTTTTATTGCTTATGAATTACTCATTTCAACAAATAATATTTGAATAAGGTTTACCATCTTAATAGTTTCTTCATGTGAATTAAGAAGAAATATTAAATGTTTCTTCTTCATATTAAATAAGTTAAATAGCTGTGTGACAAGTTTATGAAATAAGTTGAATGTGGTTCACTAAAAATCAGTAGACATTCTTCAGGTCCTGTTATATTTATATAATAATCTTTAAATTTTTTTTGAAAATTATAATTTGGCATTTTCAATCATATTCCATTAACTAAATCTCTTTAAATTTTGATGCAGCCTTTCTGAACTTATTTCACCATGGAAGCTTTACATGTAATATGCATGAAATTTCATACTATTAGTAATGTAAATTGCCTGGAATATGGTTCAAATAACAACGTACTGATCCTATAGTTTTTGTGACACCATCATCGCCATAGTGACTAAATGCCTTGGTCATCACAATGCTTTGCACTTGCCCTTCATTCAGTGTCATCCTACTAATAATTTGTTTAATTATTCCCACACCTGCAAGGATTACCAGTGTCTCCTTTCCCTTAGCAAGCAAGTTATGAGCAATCTTTAAATATGTGATGTTGTCAGATATTACTAGGAATAATTGGTACTCCTGGTATTAATTATGTTTCAGTTTCCTGGCAGGAAAAAGATAGATGCTTAAGTGAGATAATTAAGGAGAGAATAAATTAAGGAGCTATTAAAAAACTATAGTCAGGGTTAAAAAAGACCAGTAAGGAGTGTTGAAGCACTCGGACTTACAGCAACTAGGAGCCATTACCTAAAACCTAGTGGTAAGAAGGTAGAGAAGTGAACTTCCATCTCTTGCTGGTGAGTGTCATTGGAGGTCAACAGTCAAAAGGATTTAGTTGATGTAGACCACAGAAGCCAGCTTCACAGGGTATGAATAAAAAGGAGTGGAGAGACAAAAGGGCAAACAAAACAATTAGGGCAATTCTCTATTTGAAATTTGCACAAAATTCTCTTGCCAGACCTGTTTTATTTCAGGTCATCATTACTAGAGAAGACCATTCAAACTCAAGCTATAAGTTGATAGTCTCAAAGTTTGAACTGTGACTGCATGATTTACAAAAACACTTGTCAGGTCCAGAATGATAATATTTGATTAATTTTTGGACAAAGTTAAGATCATGTTTTGCATTGTGACCTTAGTATAGGACAATCAACAAGTATAAAACAGCTGAATTGGAAAGAATCCTTCCCTTGGAACCCTACATTTTAGAGTATTCTAGAAAACAGAAGGAGCAGGGTAAAACTTCTGAACACTCATGAAATGGCTCCTTACATGGGGAGAGGGGAGGAGAAGGTGAGATGTATGGAAAGAGTAACATGGAAACTTACATTACCATATGTAAACTAGATAGCCAATGGGAATTTGCTGCATGGCTCAGGAAACTCAAACAGGGACTCTGTATCAACCTAGGGGGTGGGATGGGGAGGGAGATGGGAGGGAGGTTCAAATGGAGGGGAAATATGTATACTTATGGCTGATTCATGTTGAAGTTTGATAGAAAACAACAAAATTCTGTGAAGCAATTATCCTTCAACTAAAAAATAAATTAAAAAATCAAAGAGAAGTAGAAAAAGGTAAAAATCTTTTTATATTAAGTAGGCTCCCAAAAATGCATCATAAAATAACAAGACAATAGTTAAAGAAGTCAAGTGGTCAAGAAAAACAAAGACAAACAAAAAACGGCCCCCTTTCTCAGGTGGTAACAGAACTTGCCAAAATAGCAAGATATTTGCTGGATTGGTTTTATGAAGGCCCCTGGTTGATTTCTGTTTTCTGAACGTTTTGTTTGTTTGCCATTTGAACTTTCTCATTTTACAGGAATAACTTCTCCTTCTTAAAATTTTAATGATTAGAATGCTCACTGATTTAATGAGGAGGTGCCAGTGGGATAATAATGAAGTTGTAATAAAGCCAGCTTAAATCTTATGAAGAAATTCCATGAAATGTCCTTCATTCTTTCATCTTTTTCATTCATATCTCCTCATACAACCCTTAATCACTCTACATCTTTAGATCTTCTGTGCCTCTGTTGTCCTACAGTAGCATCAAGCTCTGTCTTGTACCACTAAGATGTCTCCTAGTTTCCAAAATACTTTTGATGCCTAGTGTGTGCAAAGTGAATAGTATCTACATGTAATTCACACATGTGAATGTAACTTTCAGGATTTCAAAAACATTATTCATGAGAATTCTTGGTAGGCAAATGGTATGAATTAGAGAACTCTGAGCAAAGGCTTGTCTTCTAGTGTCTCTTTAATGCTCCTATAGTCTGTTCCTATTCACCCTTCTAGCACATTAGCAATAAACAAGCAAATACATAAAACAAAACTAGGTTAAATAACTGTCATTTGTGAATTCAGGGGAAAATTTTGGATCAGTATGAGAGTTTTATTTCCTTGAATTACACTGAATATAAAATGAATATGAAAAATGAAGTCAGATTCTATAATCAGTTGACTAGTTGATTTAGATTTGTAAGTTTCTGTATATCGCATTTTTGAAAATTGTTTTTTGTTGGGGTCCTTTAATGGACCGGGACCTGGTGGTCTGGAGGCTAAGATAAGAGAGTGAAAGAGGCTGATACTCCCTGATTTAGGCAGAGAACCAATAAAGTCCTTGACACAGGACTTGCATCGCTCACGAAGGCATCGGGCGCCCTCTCAAGGGGGAGTGAAGGCACAGGGATGCTCTCTCTCTGCCTCTGTTGTCCTACAGTAGCAAGCTCTGATGGAGCAAAGGTGCTTTAATGAATTTTCTGTGAGTATATATAAGTTGTGGTATAAGAAGTTTCTTACGACTACGATAAAGATCAGAAAAGGAGGCGTATAACAACCGTTACCAAGGGAACAAGGGATTAATAATTGCCACAAGGTCAGAAGACCATCCATATCTCAAGAAAGGGGATCAAGACTAAGCAGTTTTGTTATAAAGAGAATATTTACTGAAGTAGTCTCAAGCCTGTCTCACACAATGACCCTGGTTCCTGGGAGCAGCGTTCTGCCCTGCTTGAAAAGGAACAAAGGACTTGTGAGAAACAGCACGTAGGAATCCTCCTGTTAAACATTCCTCGACAGTTTCTTAAAAATATTTATACTTGATTTTAGAGCTATTGAGATTTGAAATTTATTTCTTTTTAATTTTTGAGAATATGCTAAAATAACTTTACTGATAATGGAAAGACAAAATTTAAGGTTCTAAAGTTCTTTTTAGATGAATAAACCAGAGTCATGACTTCTCAGGTGGCACAATGGTAAAGAATATGCCTGCCAAAGCAAGAGACACAAGAGATGCGAATTTGATCCCTAGGTTGGGAACACTGGGTTGGGAAGATCTCCTGAAGTAGAAAATGGCAAAACACTCCAGTAGTCTTGCCTGGAAAATTCCATGGACAGAGGAACCTGGTGGGCTTGCAGCATGGGGTTGCAAAAGAGTTGGACACAACTGAGTGAGCATGCAGGCAAGAACAGCCGGTGTCATAACAAATATGATGCTATCCAATTTGAGCAGAACACAATAAAGACATCACAGAGTTATAGTTACTTCCTCATGTTCCTCTGACTCATTTTTGCTAGTTGTAATATCTTACGTGTTCAATACACAGATGAGCTGATGTGTGGGAGTGGGTGGACCAGCTTTCCCTTAATGCAGTAGTAGAGGAGGACTTCTCCTAAAACATACACCATCACCAGCTGCGAGTTGTAGCATCTTGTTTTCCTCAGTGTATCACTTCCATGGGGAATTTCTCAGGGGAAGTGTCTGGATAGAGAATACAGAATTTTTAACCATTTCTTTTAATATTGGGTATTGTGTGCATGCCTGGGTGCTTAGTCACTCAATGCTGTCCCACTCTTTGCGACCCTATGGACTAGCCTGCCAGGCTCCTCTGTCCATGGGATTTCCCAGGAAGGAATACTGAAGTGGAAAGCCATTTTCTTCTCCAGGGGATCTTCCCTACCTAGGATAGAACCATGATCTCCTGCATTGCAGGCAGATTCTTTACCATTTGAGATACCAGGGAAGCCATATTTGGTATTGTTTGTGTGCTAAGTCACTTCAGTCTGGGTCTGACTCTTTGAAACTCTATGCTCTGTAGCCCACCAGGTTCCTCTGTCCATGAGATTCTCCAGGCGAGAATACTGGAGTGGTTCCATACCCTCCTTTCGGGAATCTTCCCCACCCAGGGATCTAACCTGAGTCTCTTTTGTCTCCTGCATTGGGAGGTGGGTTGTTTACCACAAGCACCACCTGGGAAGTGTGTTTGGTATTAGTTCATGATATCTGTTTTTATCCCTACTAAAACTGAGTTTTTAAAATAGTTACAGTTTAAATATAGGGAATTGATTCTTTGCATAGCACACATTGACTTCAGCAAATACAACAGCCCAATTTAGAAATCCTCATTTTCCATATGCAGACTAAGTTTGCTGTTTACTCGCTAAGTCGTATCTGATTTGTTCTGTGACCTCATAGATCATAGCCGGCCAAGCTTCTCTGTCCATAGGATTTCCCAGACAAAAATACTGGAGTGAGTTGCCATTTCCTCCTCCAGGGTATGAAACTCGTGTCTCTTGTGTCTCCTGCACTGGCAGGAAGAATGCTTACCACTGAGCAACCATGGACGCCGTGCAAACTAAGTCAGGTAGTTCAGTTCAGTTCAGTTCAGTCGCACAGTCGTGTCCGACTCTTTGTGACCCCATGAATCGCAGTACGCCAGGCCTCCCTGTCCATCACCAACTCCCGGAGTTCACTCAGACTCACGTCCATTGAGTCTGTGATGCCATCCAGCCATCTCATCCTCGGTCGTCCCCTTCTCCTCCTGCCCCCAATCCCTCCCAGCATCAGGGTCTTTTCCAATGAGTCAACTCTTCGCATAAGGTGCCCAAAGTACTGGAGCTTCAGTTTTAGCATCATTCCTTCCAAAGAAATCCCAGGGTTGATCTCCTTCAGAATGGACTGGTTGGATCTCCTTGCAGTCCAAGGGACTCTCAAGAGTCTTCTCCAACACCACAGTTCAAAAGCATCAATTCTTCTGCGCTCAGCCTTCTTCACAGTCCAACTCTCACATCCATACATGACCACAGGAAAAACCATAGCCTTGACTAGACGGACCTTAGTCGGCAAAGTAATGTCTCTGCTTTTGAATATACTATCTAGGTTGGTCATAACTTTTCTTCCAAGGAGTAAGCGCCTTTTAATTTCATGGCTGCAGTCACCATCTGCAGTGATTTTGGAGCCCAAAAAAACAAAGTCTGACACTGTTTCTACTGTTTCCCCATCTATTTCCCATGAAGTGATGGGGCCAGATGCCATGATCTTCGTTTTCTGAATGTTGAGCTTCAAGCCAACTTTTCCACTCTCCTCTTTCACTTTCAACAAGAGGCTTTTTAGCTCCTCCTCACTTTCTGCCATAAGGGTGGTGTCATCTGCATATCTGAGATTATTGATATTTCTCCCAGCAATCTTGATTCCAGCTTGTGTTTCTTCCAGTCCAGCATTTCTCATGATGTACTCTGCATATAAGTTAAATAAGCAGGGTGACAATATACAGCCTTGACGTACTCCTTTTCCTATTTGGAACCAGTCTGTTGTTCCATGTCCAGTTCTAACTGTTGCTTCCTGACCTGCATACAGATTTCTCAAGAGGCAGGTCAGGTGGTCTGGTATTCCCATCTCTTTCAGAATTTTCCACAGTTTACTGTGATCCACACAGTCAAAGGCTTTGGCATAATCAATAAAGCAGAAATAGATGTTTTTCTGGAACTCTCTTGCTTTTTCCATGATCCAGCGGATGTTGGCAATTTGATCTCTGGTTCCTCTGCCTTTTCTGTAGAGTCAATAGAAAAGAGATGTATCAATTAAGGCTCTTTTGTTAATGTACAATTGAAAGTCATCTCAGCTGTTGGTTTATTATAACTTTATTAAAATATTTACATACCAAAAAATTCACCCATTTTAAGTATATGATTGACTATTTTTCAGTAAATGTAAAGAGAGTCATGCTACTGTCATTGCAATAGTTTTATAACATTTCCATCACCCTGTAAAATTTCTATGAGGACTTTTATAATTAATCCCCACTCCCAACCTAGACCCTGGTAATTGATGATTTTATTTTTTCTATATTCATCAGTTTGTATTTTTCTAGATAGTCCTTATAAATGGGCTCTTTCATATCTGGCTTTTTTCCCTTAGCATATTGTTTTTGAGGTTCACCCAGTATTATGTCACTTTTTAATTGCCTATTACTGGATCATTCTCACAAGCACAAAAACATGATCCTTGACACATTTTGTCCATCTATAGTTCTCACCCACATGAAAATCTTCCAAAAAAATGTCTATACTATTGCTTCCATTTTTTCCCTTTCTTTTTTCTCTTGAAACCCTTCCAACCTGGGTTTTTCTTCCTCCTGTCCAAGTAACTACTGTTTTCACAATCTGCAATGAATTAAATTTCAATTTTTTTAACTTTACAAATTTATTCTTAATGCAATAAGTAGAAAAAACTCCTTTTTAAATCTGTCTAATCTCTTTATTCTTCTACATAAATTCCTCCAATGCTTTATCATTTCACACAGAGTAAAAGTTAAAACCCTCAAGATGATCTATTTTGCCCTATCTGATGTGAGCTGATATTATAGCTATGTTCCCATCTCCTCTTTGTGGCCTCTTTGAGCATCTATAAAAGCCACCATGGCTTTCTTGTCATTTTTGAAAAACTATTTCTGCATACACCTTTCAATTGGCTATATCCTCTTTTTGGGAGAAAATTCATAAATATATTCTCATGGCTTAATCCTTTCCATATCTGTGAGGATTTCACTGAATCTATATTTTAAAATATTCCATTATCACCTTCTTAATTTTTCTCCTTAGCACTTACCAATGGCTGACAAACAGTATATTTTACTTACTTTTGTCTTGTCAATTTTTCCTGTCCCACCACTAGAATGTACTCTCTGATAGTATATATTACCAGGTGCTTAATAAACATATGATGATTGAATGAATAAACTCTAATAACTTTTTCCAGTAAAAAGGTACTGTTAAGGGAAACAACAAGAAATAAAAATCCTATTGGAAAATAATAAGAAGAACCAGCAATTTCCCTTTGATTGTTGTCATCTCAAATTGACTCTGTGCTTGGCCATTTGCACAGCTATGGCTGATGGGATGGCAGCTCACCTGATATAAGAAGATACTAGAAAAGTACTTGCATGCTTTTATCTTCTACTTTGCCTACTTTGTCTACTTCTCCACTGCCTTCTCTACCAGAATAACCTCAGTCCAGACCATTGGAGGATGAGACACAGAGAGGAGAGTGAAGTCAAACCAAAGCCCCAGCTTAAGACTCCAGACATGTTACAAACTCGAACCAAGATCTTCGAAACTACTCAGTCAAACCACAGCTTAGAGCAATTTCATGAGTGAGTCAAACTGAGCTCAACCCAGATAGAAACAACTGACGAGACAATCTATAGACTAGGGAGGAAATATAAACATTTATTGTTATATGGCACTAAGACTTTATGATTGTCTGCTACACATCATTATAATAATAATATATAGGTAGCTATCACAAGGATGATTTTATACTGGAGTATCTGAGATATAGGTGAATATACCAAATATTGATGTGAAGATACTGACTCACTACATATGAGCATGTGAAGAATAGAAATAAAATATAAATTGAAACACATAAAGCCCAACACTTGAAGAGAGCTTTGAGGGCTATGTGGTAATGAAGAACAGACTGAAACATTACTTTTAAAACTCAAAACTAAAATGGAAGTATTTATTTTTGGACAAAACTTGTTCAAAAGTGCATAGATAAAGTATTTGTTCTAGGAGATATACAATACCCTTAAAATGGACTATAATGCTAATATACCAAATTAACAAGACAAATGATATTTTCTTTACAAAAAAGTAGGAATCCAGCTTTCAATTTAAGCATTTGTCATATCACTTAATGTTAAGAATAGACTTTAAAATTTCATTATTAAACAAACAAAACATATAAAAGATGAAGCTTTAAACTTGAATTGATGTTCTGATTTCTTAATCAATGACAATGCACATACCAAAATCCCAAATGTCTTAAGACAGTAATACAGATTGAGAATTGTGAATATAACAACATTATATGCTGCTGCTGCTGCTAAGTCGCTTCAGTCGTGTCCGACTCTGTACGACCCCATAGACGGCAGCCCACCAGGCCCCTCGTCCCTGGGAATCTCCAGGCAAGACCACTGGAGTGGGTTGCCGTTTCCCTCTCCAGTGCATGAAAGTGAAAAGTGAAAGTGAAGTCTCTCAGTCGTGTCCGACTCTTAGCGACCCCATGGACTACAGCCACCAGGCTCCTTCGCCCATGGGGTTTTCCAGGCAAGAGTACTGGAGTGGGGTGCAACATTATATGGCAATGGTTTAATCATAAATATCTACCAACAGAATTCTAATCTACACCAAAATTGCTCAGATAATGAATTATCAACCACGGAGATAAAACTGCAAACCTATGCTTTTGTTGATTAACCTTTTTCACATGCAAACAAAAAGAATATCAAGGACATCTCTGTTTAACAGAACAGATATGCTCAATTTTCATAGCAATATTCTGCTAATGGATGACAGAAGATAAATGCTTATCCATGATCTAAACCAACATGTTAGCTAGATTGAAAGTTATCACAATTAGTGTGATTTGATCTCACTATAAAGGTTGAATAGAGTGGGAGACAAAAGAAGAAATACAGAAACTGAGATCTGTGGAATCACTTTGAAATCTTCTTACTAGCTATCTTTTTGTCAATAAAGCCTTTAGAGGGTTAAAAGATTGAGGAAGCTCTATGTAAAACCAAGATCTTCAGACAGCAGGTGGCCATAATCTTTTTCTTTTATGGAAGAGGAGGCCACTTGTCACTTCCATGAATCATGTGGATACATGCTCAGTTGCTTCATTTGTGTCCAACTCTTTACGCCTCTATGGATTGTAGCCCTCCAAGTTCCTCTGTCCATGGGATTCTCCAGGCAAGAATACTGGAGTAGGTTGTCTTTCCCTCCTCCAGGGGATCTTCCTGAACCAAGGATTTAACTCCCTTTCTCCTGCATTGGCAGGCAGGTTCTTTACCATTAGCGCCCCTTGGGAAGCTCTCTATGAATCATGCTGCTGCTGCTGCTAAGTCGCTTCAGTCGTGTCCAACTCTGTGTGACCCCATAGACGACAGCCCACCAGGCTCTGCCGTCCCTGGGATTCTCCAGGCAAGAACACTGGAGTGGGTTGCCATTTCCTTTTCCAATGCATGAAAGTGAACAGTGAAAGGAAGTCACATACTTATTATCAAGTAACAGAACAAATTAAAAATTCACCAAGATTTAAATTGTGCCCAAATTAGCATTTGCAGCTAAAATAGTGATGTAAGTAAGATTTACCTGTAGGACTCATTCTAAGTTGTCCAACTTTCCCTAGCTAGAGCTTTTCTCTATTTTCATCCCCATAACAGTTATTTCATGTCACTTCTTTTTTAAGGCTTATGCATTCCAAATAGTCCGATGCACAAAAATAAATCCAAACTAATATGTTTAGGGACAAAGGACAAAGTTCGTTTTCTAGATAGTTACTTTTCTTTATAACATATTTGTATTTTGCTGTTGGGCTCTGATGGGTTAACCTGAAGCATAAATTTGGACGGATGTATAAGCACTTTGGTGGGGATAACTGCTTTGTGGCTAGACAGTGTTTCTCCCCATGAATCAGAATGTGTAGACATCTTGAAAATTGGGTGATTAAAACACACTGTTTTAATAATGGCATCATTTCAATACTCTTAGAAAACAAGTGGTATTTAAATTTGTCCTCCTTTCATTTTTATCTTGTTTTCCCTCATTAAATTATTAACTTTTGCTTCATTTATTAAGTTTTATCACTTTACCTAGTAAAAATATATTAAATGAAAGGAAGGTCAGAGTTGACATAAACTTTCACATAACTAAGTCATTTTATTTACAAAGTAAACTAATTTGTGCTATACACTATTTATTTTAGAAATTGCTATTTAAAAACAAAACTCCAGAAAAAATGGCAATATATAAAAAGTAAAAAAAATACATTAAACAAATGAGCAAAAATATAAATAATTCACTTTGTATGCACCTATGTATATTTTAATCAATTTCAAACTATTCAGACTTATAATGTACCTTCCTTTGCATAATGAAAAGCACTTTGATGATATAAGAAATGTACAGTAAGTTGTTAATTCAAATTGTGATTTATAATACATACTTTTAATATATCTATGTATGAAACCATTATTGAAATTGATATTCCTTTTTGGATTTCTACATAATATAATGCAATCATCATCTTATAATTCATAACAATGTGCATAAGTAGATCTTAAAAAGGATAACTTCTTGAAGGAAAAATATCTTACAAATAAAATGGAGATGTTCACATTATAAAAATGTCATTTTGCAGGACTCCACCACCCTATTAAGATGGTATCTTTTATTATCACTTCTTTAAAACTTTCTTCCAACATTCTTCATGTTCAATAAACTAACTCATATTTTTTAAAGTAATTAAAATACATATGTTTGTGTATGTGTGTTTAAAAACTCAGAAATATGCCCCCAAACCAAACATTTTTAAAGAAAACTTCTATAGTTACTTCAGTTATATGACTGAGTCCACATTTGTTTAAACTCACTGTAGAAATGTTCCAGAAGAACACAGCATATGCAAATATGAATGGAAGTCTGTTCTAAGTGGAAAATATAATAAAAAATACTAATTCTTTTTCTCAAGATAAATTAATCTTTCAGTACACTTTAAAAATTTTTATTGGGAACTAATCTTAAACTTAAAAGTTAGAGGAATAGAAAAATTGATATATCCTTTACATTGATTCACTACTGTAAACTTTGTATGCCATTTGATTTTAATTGTGCTTTCTTTCCTCACTTTCACTTGTCTGGTGTTTAAATTTAGTTTATTTGTTCCTGACTGAGGTATTAAAACACAAACTGTGCCTTTTGTGGGTATTACATCTGGGACACACTATGTCCATCTGGCATTACTAGTGATATTAATTGGTCAAGGTGTTATGTGATTTATCATAAGTACTATTTTTCCCCCTTATAATATCAAACAATCTATTGGGACAGAAATAACCTTCTCCTTATCAGAATTTTACCCTAGATTTACCATCTATCCCTGATTCCTTTCTAAATAAAATTTTAAAGTGATAGTTGGAAGATGATAATTTGCCAGTCCAGTTTCTTCCTTGTTAATGAATTAGCACTCAGCATTCTATAGTCAAGGGGATCTTCCACTTCCCTCCCTCTATCTATCTATCTATCTATCTACTTATCATTTATCTACCTCTTGTAGCAATCATCTATCATCTATATAAACCATGACATATCACTTTTCCAATTGCTTACAATTTATTTCTCTAACTCATGATTTAAAATTAGATGTCTCATAGGAACTCCTTTAAGCTAGCTTCTGCATCCCTGCAACATTTGCCAATAATTATTTTGAGCACTTCCCTTATTTCTAGTAAAACAAAATACAACCAGCTTATTTTGTACTTAGTCTTTCATAAATCTGCAAACAGCAAATTCAAAAAGCTTTCATTCCTTTTTGTTGGAAATAATATTAGAGACATAGATCTGAGTGTTAAATTTGCTCATTGTGCTGCAAGAATTTGCCCATTCAGTTGACAGTACAGGGAAATAAGTGCATGTATTAATATAAACTCTATAAATGCATGTTTATGTGCACCTTGTTAAAGGATGAGTTCTTTTCAAAAGGCATATTTAAGTTTCCATTAAAATACAAAATGAACACGTCAAAAATTTTATGTAATTTATTACAAAATGAGGACACAGTGTCTTACAGTTTGTTCAAGAGAGAATTCAAAGAGCAGAGACATTGAAAATAAGCTATTTTTGCAAACGGGAAAAAATACATCCATCAAAAAGGCAATACTCAAATGTGTATTCCTTTGGACACTGATTTGCACTTTCATTTATAAAAATCATTCGCATCACTATCAGTTTTCAGAAACTTAGTTTCATCTTGGAGTGAGTATGAAAATCTGGCTTCTACTAATGGGATAATCTCTCTCTTAAAGCACAGAAATAAATGCAGAGAAAAACATGAAAGTCTAAACCAATCTATCAGACTAAATTTCAGGACTTCAACTAGAAAATTGGTGGCAAAAGTAAGCTCTTTCTCTGAGACAAGAATGAAGAAGAATTTATGCTAGGAGTCACTGACAATACTCATGGGTCCAAAAATGCAGATATTATATTTGATGAGTCTGGATCCTATGCTAAGGCAGACGAGCTAAAAGTATAAAAGCATTGATTCAAAGTCAGTATTACTTCTGATAATTCTACAACTATTTCTAACTACTCTTAGAATCTGAATAGTACAAAATATAATAATAAATGGGACTGAAAGTTTTTTCTATCCAGGGTTATTAGATATTGCTGTTGCTAGTTAATACGACACTATATTAAAATACTTAGATGAAATTTTCTCAAGTTTATTTTCAGTCAATGCATAACATCTCCTTTGAAAGTTTTGTGGAATAAAAATTTATTCCAAAGAATCAATGAAACTAGAAAAAAATATTTTAGAGGCATTTAATAAGAAAGTAAGCTCTTAAATTTAGCTTTTAATGAACTAAAAGTATAGTATTGAAATTTTCTCTTTCTCTCTCTATAAATACATTTAGAAAACTTGAAAAGAAATAGCAAATTAATATACTTGTTACAAAATTTACATCATTTTGAAATTGTCCCAATTGTCCCTCAGCATACAGGCGGTCATTAATGAATTAAGACTTCATTTTTTATTGTCAATGACATCTAATTTTTTATTCTCAGAAAAATTTTCAACTTGTTTTAATATTCACTGGCAGTAAAATTCACTGGCAGAAAATTCATTTCTTTCAAGGGACTAAATATCAATTATGCTTCTAATATGATTTGATGCTGTTTAAGAGAGTATTGTACTAATCATATTATCACATTTTTGCTCCAGTTAAGGGCAATCTTACTCTGCTATTATTCTTCTCCATGTAATTTATACAAGCACAAGTTTTAAAAGAAAACCTTGCTTGTAACTAGAGCAGATTTCCTCACAGAAATTAGTATCATTCTTGATTTGAAGAATTCATTGCAAAGTTTCAAGCTGATTAACTGGTAAAAGAAAATGTTCCATGGCCTTAAGGAAACAGACTTCTTGAACAGACTTCTTTCTTTCTCTAAATCTACCTGTGCTACAAAATTTTCAGTAGAGGAGAACTGAATATACTATTGACATTGTGCATATCGCATAATTGAAATTTAAGTAAACCACAGTGGGCTTCCCTAGTGGCTCAGATGGTAAAGAATCCATCTGCAAGGCAGGATACTTTGGTTTGGTCACTGGGTTGGGAAGATCCCTGGAGGAGGGGATGGCAATACACTCCAGTATTCTTGAGAATCTCATGGACAGAGGAGCCTGGCAGGCTGCAGTCCATGGGGTCGCAAAAAGTTAGACATGACCGATTACAGCACAGCACAAACCACAGACTTTAAAACTTCAGAGTCACAAGATGAGGCTCAACAGGAACAGAAAACTCAGAAATACATCCATACAATCAGAAAATGAATTTTCTAAAGCACAAACACTCAAATAATTCTCGGAATTTCAGTGTAGTAGGATACTGGAGTAGTATCTGGCTTTCTGCCAAAGGAGCTTTTAAATGCTCCTATTTTCATACATGAAAGAAAGCAAAGAGAGCATGATTTCCGGCCCTGGAAAGATACCATTAATGCAGAGAAGTTTCTGCACTTTTTAAATTAAACCTTAGAGCATCAGGACGCAAAAATGTATCAGTAACAAAAATCTAATCTTTCAGAAGAATGTGGAATGATATAGAAGGGAAAGACTGGTTAAAATGATACTTCCCTGAAAGGTGATTAGTATTTTAATTTTAATTCCTTTTGTTCTGAAATGTGAATTTTATTTGCTGAGTAGCTGACATCTTTTGTGAATAATAAGGATAGGCTTGAAGCCTGGTCCTCTTATGTCCTTTCTGTTCTTCTTTGTCTTCTTAATTCCTAAAGAAACTATGGAAACAATAATTTTATCTTAAGAAAAAAAAATAAGGGCAAAAGCTTTATATATATGATGGTTTGAAAAGTTAACTTAAAGTTTGGTGAAGTCCTCTCTTAGAAATGACTTAAAAAAAAAGACTATTTTCATGATATAATATAATTTTATTGTACTGAATCAAAAAAAGAGAGAAAGTCTGTGAAACATTTTAAAATATTATTACCTTTATGTGTGGTACGATGTCACTGGAGTTATGCTTAATTCTTTTGAACCTCTATTCCCATATCAGAATTTGATATAACCTTATTTACTTATTTACTGGGTTGGTTATTTATTTGTTTATTCATTTATGTTTTGGTCTCTGAACCCAAGACCTTTATTCCTTTACTTCCAAGTGTATAAAATCAGCATTTTTACTACAGTGAATTATCACTGACCTTTTGCTTCTGAAAATTCTGATCCATCCCCTGGGGTGATCTTTAGATATTAAAGAAAATATATATTCATCATGTTTTTCAACAAGGCATGTTTTAATGACCCTTATTTTATGAAGTTTTGCTTTTCTCCTTATATTTTTTCAGAGTCTGACTCTATCTCTATGTTCCAGTTTCTTCCCCTGTAAAATAAATGTAAATAATTACCTCACAGGGCTGATATGTCTCACATGAAGGTTCATAAATCATCTAGCACAATGTCAAGTAAGTATTCTATAAAATTCATACTGTTGCTTTTAACATCAGGTTTTGGAGGATTATTTGAGAGGAATCTCCAAACAAAGTATATACTAACATCCGAAACTCTAAGAAAATGAATTGATCTTTGTCTTTCTAACACATGATATATAATTTATTCTTTTCAGAGTCAAACAGCATATACAATAAAATAATTATAATTGTTCTTGATGATATCTGTTATGAGGAATAAAATTTATGAGTATCTTTAGTAGCTGCTTACAATATGCCATGCCTTATACAAAACACTTAGCACAGATTTACTCATTCAATCATCCTCAAAAACATATAAGTCAGATACTGATAATACACTAATAGGCAACATAAATGAAGGTCAAAAAGTTAACTCTTCTGGCCTTCAGTGATGGTAACTCACCTAGAGCCAGGCATTTTGGAGTGAACCCAAGTGGGCCTTAGGAAGAATTACGAAGAACAAAGCTAGTGGAGGAGACAGAATTCCAGCTGCACTATTTCAAATCCTAAAAGATGATGTTGTTAAAGTGCTGCACTCAAAATGTTTGCAGATTTGGAAAAATCAGCAGTGGCTACAGGACTGGAAAAGGTCAGGTTTCATTCCAATCCCAAAGAAGCACAATGCCATAGGATGTTCAAACTACCACATGATTGTGCTAATTTTACATGCTAGAAATGTTCTGTCAAAATCCTTCAAGCCAAGCTTCAGCAGTATATGAACCAAGAACTTTTAGATGTATAAGCTGGGTTTAGAAAAGGCAGAGGAACCAGAGATCAATTTGCAAACATTCATTGGATCATGGAGAAAGACAGGGAGTTCAAGAAAAACATCTACTTCTGTTTCATTGACTATATGAAAATCTTTGACTGTGTGCATCACAATAAACTGTGAAAAATTCTTGGAGAGATGAGAATACCTGACAACCTTACTTGTCTCCTGAGAAATCTGTTGTTCAAGAGGCAACAGAACTGGACATAGAACAAGGGACTGGCTCAAAATTAGGAGAAGAGTATTACAAGGCTGTATATAGTCACCCTGCTTATTTAACTTATATGCACAGTTTATTATATGAAATTCAGGGCTAGATGAAGCACAAGCTGGAATCAAGATTGCTGGGAGAAATAACAACTCCAGATACGCAGATGGTACCACTCTGATGGCAGAAAATGAAGAGGAACTGAAGAGTCTTTTGAGGGTGCAGAGGAGAGTGAAAAAGCTGGCTTAAAACTCAACATTCCAAAAAACTAAGATCATGACATCTGGTCTCATT
Organism: Aepyceros melampus; assembly: GCA_006408695.1. Taxonomy (NCBI): domain Eukaryota; kingdom Metazoa; phylum Chordata; class Mammalia; order Artiodactyla; family Bovidae; genus Aepyceros; species Aepyceros melampus. Next base: position 56,182 of record SJXQ01002731.1, read on the forward strand.
ACTTCATGACAAATAGAAAATGAAAAAGTGGAAAAATTTATTTTCTTGGGCCCCAAAATCACTGTGGATGATGACTGCAGCCATGAAATTCAAAGACACTTACTCTTCAAAAGGTAAACTGTGACAAACCTAGACAGAGTATTAAAAAGCAGAGACATCACTTTGCTGACAAAGATCTGTTAGTCAAAGCTATGGTTTTTCCACTAGTTATGTATGGATATAAGAGTTGAACAATAATGAAGGCTAACCACCAAAAAACTGATGCTTTCTAACTGTGGTGCTGCAGAAGACTCTTGAGAGTCCCTTCAACTGCAAGGAAATCAAGCCAGTCAGTCCTATAAGAAATCAATTCTGAATAGTCACTGCAAGGAGTATTGCTGAAACTAAAGCTCTAATACTTTGTCCACCTGATGTGAAGAGGGAACTCACTGGAAAGACACTGATGCTGGGAAAGATGGAAGGCAAAAGGAGAGGGAGTGGCAGAGGATGAGATGGTTAGGTTGCATTACAGACTTGGTGGACATGAATTTGAGCAAACTCTTGAAGACAGTGAAGAAGAGAGGAGCCTGGTATGCTGTAATCCATGGAGTTGCAAACAGCTAGCAACTGAACATGACTTACCAACTGAACAACAACTCTTATTGTAAAGCGTCATTGTTAATTTGGACTGTATTGAAACGTATATAATGTGTGGGTTAAGGAAGTCCTTTGTTGCAGTGTCCTAAGGATACTATTTACTGCTGTTGGTACAATTTCAGTAGGATACAGACAAAGAAGACAAATTAAGAGCAGTGTGAACAATAAAATGAAATGTTTGTAGCTCTTATTTCTGAAGAACATTGGCAAGCGCTGAAGACATTCAGCTTCAGAGGAGTTGGCAAAATGATTTCTTCTTTCATGTATTGGAAAATCTGAAACATGGAAGAGGAATTGGAACTGACATTCCCTGAAGCTACAGGAATGAGTTAGAACAATTGACTGGAGACATACTTTGATTTCAGTATAAGGAAGAGTTGCCTAGCTGAGCTATTTAGCAATGTAATGAGTTGCTTATATGATTAGGAGGGTCTTATCCTGAAAATGTTTTGTCTTCTCAATAAAATATGTTGAAGTTATGTAAGATTTAATAGTTAGTAAAATGTATGCTGAGATGACAGTTTGATTTTTTTCATCCTGAACATCAAATATGTGTTCATTACTCTCAACTCTCAGCTCCCAATAGAAATGGAAGGTAGGTATAGCACATTAATGAAATCTAAAGCAAATCCCCAAATCTCATTTGAACAATTAAATTCTAACCTCCTTCTTTTATCAAAACCTTCCTGGAATTGTTAACAAGCAGGCCTACCAAGTTGATTTACATTTTAGAGCTTCTTCATTTTCTGATTTCAGCAGGGATGGAGGGAAATTAAGAATAAATAAGCAGAGAGAAACTGGTACCTCAAGTTTTTAGATGAACTTTTAAAGGGTTAATTTGTTTGCACATTGATTCTCCAAAGCAGAGTCTACATTTTCATATTTTCTCTACTAACACAGACATGGGCACTCAGTTGCTTCAGTCCTGTCTGATTCTTAGCATCCCTATGTACTGTGGCCCACCAGGCTGCTCTGCCTGTGGGATTCTCCGGGCAGAGAATACTGGATTGGGTTGCCATGCCCTCCTCCAGGGGATCTTCCTGGCCCAGAGATCAAAACTGCATCTCTTATGCCTCCTGCATTGGCAGGTGGGTTCTTTATCACTAGTGCCACCATAGATATTTGCAAAAATCATTGCAAGTATTTTACCCATCTTCCTCTTTAAAAGAACTCTCCCTTCCTTTCATCTTTCCCTCCTGTGAATACTCTTCTATTTTTCCATGCCATTATTCCTCAGCAGGTGACCTCATATATTAAAATAACTTAATGAGAATATTGTCGATTCTTTCATAAGTTCAGTTCAGTCTCCCAGTCGTGTCTCACTTTTTGTGACCCTATTGACTGTAGCATGCCAGGCTGCCCTGTCCTCACCTACCCTCAGAACTAGAAACAGTTAATTTCTACACTTACAATTTAAGTTTCATCTATATAGCTTTGAGTTAAATACTCTATGCCATTGTCTTTCATGGGTAGTCCCAGAACCAGTAGCCTTGACATCTCCTGAGCTTGTTAGAAATTCAGAACTTCAAGTCTTATCTCAGAACTTAACTGAATCCTTAGGTCCTTTTAAGTCTTCCAAAGTTTTAATTTCCACCTATATGCTGATTTGTTTGTTTCTTAGTTTATCCAATCACTCTTTCATTAGAGAAATATTTTTTTAAGGATCTATTTTGGTCATAGCACTATCCTAAATGTTAGACATATAGCATTTAAAAGTATAAATGAGATACTAGCCCTCTAGTAGTTTATAGCAATGAACAGGCAAATAAAATTATTTCAGGCATATGTTGACAAATACTTCTCTGAGTCTGTGGTTTGCTTTTCCATTCTCTTAATATTGTTTTTGAAGGGCAGCAACTTTTTAATTTTGAAGAACCCCAGATTACCAGATTATTTATTTATAGATTCCCCTATACAGCTATTGTGAAGAAATCTTTCCCTGATCTATGCCACAAAATTTTATTTAATTTAGGAATTATGTAGTTTTGAGTTTTACATTTATATCTATGATTCAGGTTGAGTTATATTTGTTCATGATACAAAGATGCATGAAGGTTCATATTTTGTTTTGAATAGAAATATCCAATTAATTCAACACCATTTGCTGAAGAGTCTTTCTATACTGAATTAATTGCCTTTGAAATTTTGTCAGAAATTAGTTGTCCATAAATATGTGTGTCTATATTTGGATTCTCTATTCTGTTCCTTTGATCTGTTTTGCTACTTTTGCACCAATATTGGATTCTTTTGATCATGGCAGCTTTATAATAACCATACCACAATTCATGGGATCAGGAGTCTTAGCCCACCAACTTTGTTGTTATTTTTCAAGAAAAATATATTTTTATTTTAGCTATTCCAGGCCATAAGCATTCTGAAATTTAAAATTCAGTTTGTTGGTTTCTTTCTTTCTTTTTTTTTTAAGTTTATAGGAATTTTGATTGGTATTGTGTTGAATCTATACATCAGTTTGGGAGGAATTTATATGGTAATGATATTGAGTCTTCTGACTCATTGAACAAAGTGCATTTCTCCATTTAAGGTTTCTTTAATTTCTCCCAATAAGGATTTGTAGTTTTCATTGTATATCTTATACATATTTGGCAGATTTATATGTAAATATTTCATATATTTTGATGTCTTTGTAAATGGTATATTTTTACTTTCAATTTCTTATAGTTTATTAGTAGTATATAAAATAGACTTCATTTTAGAGTGCATTTTGAAATGCTACTAAGCTTATTTATTTGTTCTATAAGCTATTTTTGTGGGTTCCATCAGATTTTCTACATAGAAAATCATGTCTTCTTTAAATAAAGGAATTTGTACTTCCTTTCCAATCTAGATGGCACTATTTATTTCTTAACATTGAGTAGAATCTTCAGTTCAATGTATATATTTTAAACTGATTAAAATATATATTTAAAACTCACTAATAAAACAACCACTGCAATTTTAAAATGGGCAGTTTTAAGCATTTTGCTAAAGGTTATGTATGGATGGCATATAAACATTTGAGAGGGTGTTCTATATAATTTGTCATTTGGGAAATGCAAATTAACAGTACACTAAGCTATCACTCAAAATTTTCCAAGCCAAACTTCCGCCATACGTGAACCATGAGCTTCCAGGTGTTCAAGCTGGTTTTAGAAAAAGCAGAGGAACCAGAGATCAAATTGCTTAACATCTGCTGGATCATGGAAAAAGCAAGAGAGTTCCAGAAAAACATCTATTTCTGCTTTCTTGACTATGCCAAAGCCTTTGACTGTGTGGATCGCAATAAACTGTGGAAAATTCTGAAAGAGATGGGAATACCAGACCACCTGACCTGCCTCTTGAGAAATCTATATGCAGGTCAGGAAGCAACAGTTAGAACTGGACATGGAACAACAGACTGGTTCCAAATAGGAAAAGAAGTGCGTCAAGGCTGTATATTGTCACCCTGCTTATTTAACTTCTATGCAGTGTACATCATGAGAAACGCTGGGCTGGAAGAAGCACAAGCTGGAATCAAGATTGCTGGGAGAAATATCAATAACCTCAGATATGCAGATGACACCACCCTTATGGCAGAAAGTGAACAGGAGCTAAAAAGCCTCTTGATGAAAGTGAAAGAGGAGAGTGAAAAAGTTGGCTTAAAGCTCAACATTCAGAAATAAAAAGCAAGAGAGTTCCAGAAAAACATCTATTTCTGCTTTATTGACTATGCCAAAGCCTTTGACTGTGTGGATCACAAGAAACTGTGGAAAATTCTGAAAGAGATGGGAATACCAGACCACCTGACCTGCCTCTTGAGAAATCTATATGCAGGTCAGGAAGCAACAGTTAGAACTGGACATGGAACAACAGACTGGTTCCAAATAGGAAAAGAAGTGCGTCAAGGCTGTGTATTGTCACCCTGCTTATTTAACTTCTATGCAGTGTACATCATGAGAAACGCTGGGCTGGAAGAAGCACAAGCTGGAATCAAGATTGCTGGGAGAAATATCAATAACCTCAGATATGCAGATGACACCACCCTTATGGCAGAAAGTGAACAGGAGCTAAAAATCCTCTTGATGAAAGTGAAAGAGGAGAGTGAAAAAGTTGGCTTAAAGCTCAACATTCAGAAACTAAGATCATGGCATCTGGTCCCATCACTTCATGGGAAATAGGTGGGTAAAAGTGGAAACAGTGTCAGACTTTATTTTTCTGGGCTCCAGAATCACTGCAGATGGTGATTGCAGTCACGAAATTAAAATACACTTAATCCTTGGAAGAAAGTTTATGACCAACCTAGATAACATATTGAAAAGAAGAGACATTACTTTGCCAACAAAGGTCCGTCTAATCAAGGCTATGGTTGTTCCAGTGGTCATGTATGGATGTGAGAGTTGAACTGTAAAGAAAGCTGAGTGCTGAAGAATTGATGCTTTTGAACTGTGGTGTTGGAAAAGACTCTTGAGAGTCCCTTGGACTGCAAGGAGATCCAACCAGTCCATTCTGAAGGAGATCAGCCCTGGGATTTCTTTGGAGGGAAGGATGCTAAAGCTGAAACTCCAGTACTCTGGCCACCTCATGAGAAGAGTTGACTCATTGGAAAAGACTTTGATGCTGGGAGAGATTGGGGACAGGAGGAGAAGGGGACGACCGAAGATGAGATGGCTGGATGGCATCACTGACTCGATAAATGTGAGTCTGAGTGAATTCCAGGGAGTCGGTGATGGACAAGGAGGCCTGGCGTGCTGCAATTCATGGGGTCCCAAAGAGTCAGACACGACTGAGCGACTGAACCAAACTGAACTGAAGCTATCACTGGCTTCCCAGGTGACTTAGGGGTGAGGAATCTGCCTGCAATGCCGGAGATGGGGGCTCAATCCATAGGTCGAGAAGATCCCCTGGAGAAAGATATGACAGCCCATTCCAGTATTCTTGCCTGGGAAATCCCACGGACAGAGGAGCCTGATGGGCTACAGTCTATGGGGTCACAAAGAGTCGGATGGAGTCGGTGATGGACAAGGAGGCCTGGCGTGCTGCAATTCATGGGGTCCCAAAGAGTCAGACACGACTGAGCGACTGAACCAAACTGAACTGAAGCTATCACTGGCTTCCCAGGTGACTTAGGGGTGAGGAATCTGCCTGCAATGCCGGAGATGGGGGCTCAATCCATAGGTCGAGAAGATCCCCTGGAGAAAGATATGACAGCCCATTCCAGTATTCTTGCCTGGGAAATCCCACGGACAGAGGAGCCTGATGGGCTACAGTCTATGGGGTCACAAAGAGTCGGACATGACCTAGAGACTAAATAACAACAACAACACATCTATCACTGCATAACTCTCAGAATGGCTACAACAGAAAAAACTGACCGTTCTGTGTTGACAAGGATGCAGAGGAAATTAAAATTGGATACAATACTATCAGGAATACAAAATGGTACAGCATTTTGGAAAATTTGACATTTTCCTTATAAAGCTAAAATGTACCTACCATGTGATTCAGGCATTCTGCATGTAGGTATCCACCAGAAGAATAGAAGCATCTGATCATACAAATCCTTTAAATGAATACTTAGAGCAGCATTATTTGTAATAGTCAAAACTGGAAAGAATCAAATGTTCATCAACAAGTGACAGGCTAAACAAACTGTGATATATCAACAAAGGGGAGTAATACTACAGAAAAAGAGTAATAAGCTATTGATCCATGCAGGACAGTGAATGAATCTCAAAGTAATTATGCCAATTGAAAGAAGTGTTAGATAAAAGAGAGTTCAAACTGCTTGATGCTATGTATATAAAACTCATCTACTGATGGAAACAATTCAGATGTAGGTGGGAGGGGCTGGAGAGGGTATTACAAAATGTCAGGATGAAACTCTTGGGAGTGAAAACTATGTTTATTATCTTGTTTGTGGTGATAGCATATATATATATATATATATACTGTATTTTATTCATTCACTTATTAATTCAACCATATATTCAGGCAATGTAGTGCATACTCCATTAATTATTCATTAATTCCTTATATCATAATGTCTAATAGCACCAATGCTGAACCCAAACTGCCTGGGCTCACTTCTGGTTCTATTGCATAATACTGTGTGGTGTAGAACACACTGTTTAACCTCTCAGGTTTCTATTTATTTATAATGGGTCTGAAAGCAGTAGGTACCTCATAGAGAGCTTACAGGTCTCTAAAAGGCATTAACCTATAACAAACCTAGATAGCACATTAAAAGCAGAGACATTACTTTGCCAACAAAGGTCTGTCTAGTCAAAGCTATGTTTTTTTAATTTCCAGTAGTCAAGTATGCATGTGAGAGTTGGACAATAAAAAAAGTTGAGTGCCAAAGAATTGATGCTTTTGAACTGTGATGTTGAAGAAGACTCTTGAGAGTCTCTTGGACTTCAAGGAGACCAAACCAGTTAATCCTAAAGAAAATTAGTCCTGAATATTCATTGGAAGGACTGATGCTGGGGCTGAAGCTCCAATATTTTGGCCACCTGATGTGAAGAGCTGACTTGTTGGAAAAGTTCCTGATGCTGTGAAAGATGAAGGCAGGAGGAGAAAGGGACTACAGAGGATGAGATGGTTGGATGGCATCACCTGTTTGATGCACGTGAGTTTGAGCAAGCTCTGGGAATTGGTGAAAGACAGGGAAGGATGGCATGCTGCAGTATGTTGGGTCACAAAGAGTCGGACACAACTGAGCAACTGAATTCAACTGACTGAAAGGGTATTAAATGGTTCTAATACAAGTTAAGCATCAAGAATGCCAGGTATTACATAAATAAGAGATACTTTCTTTATTTAATACTTAGATGCAGACAATCACCTTTCATAGTTTTCACCCTTTTCCTCCATCTATTTTCCCTTTAGATACAAAAATTTAAGCCTCAGAAAACATGTGTATAGGACCTAAAGGGAAGCATATTCAGCTGAATGAATTCAAATTCTCCATATACACTAAAGGGTAGAATGATATAAGCAAATGGGAAGGACTGTTAGTAGAAAGACTCATCCAGTCTCTTTCTTCATAAAAACCTGTGAATGTAATAAATGATGCTTTCACAGCTGAAAAGCAGCAGGCATTATAAACGCTTACAAAGTGGGTTAAGAAAATGTTTTTCTTTTAATGGGAGTTGCAGTTTAAAAGACCTAATGATGCAAATTATAATAAGTAGCTGGTAAATGTTTCATCAAAAACACTGACCCACAGTCTTAGCAGGTGCTTATTAAATGTGGTAGATTTTTATTTTAGTAACAATTTACTCCCTTATAATATTTACATATAGAGTAAAGGGAAAGATAGTATTAAATATTTTGTTGGAGAGACTCATAAGGCTGTGCAAATAGTAATACTGTTACAAAATATTTTAATTTTTCAGGCATGATACTGAAAGGTAAGTTATAAGTGCATACTTTTCAGCTACAAAATGATATTGAGAATGCCATTTTTAGGTAATGTATTTAAAAGTTCTAGCTTTCTATAATTCTAAAACTATATTATTGAATACTTGATTCGACAAGGAACATCTTGTAAGCAATGACTCAGTTATTTTTTTATTTATTAGGTTCATAGCACAAATTCTTCTGAAAAAGAATGAAAGGGCTGACAAAATTTATTGTGTTTAATGTAGACAAAATAAAGCTTTTTAAAATATGTAATACAGTTGATTAGAAAATGAAATCATATACAAATGTTCAAAGTGACAATCCTCACTCTTAATACTGCCCCCTCCTACTCTACCACTTAAGTAACTCATTTTATTACTGTCTCTGTTTCCAGGGAAATATGATCTTAACTAATCTTACATTCCTCCCATTTCTTACAAAAGTTAGCAATGTACACATAATGTGTACATTGTCTAGTTTTCTGTTTGTTAGTTTTAGAATGAGTAATAAGAATTAAATAAAGCTGCCCAAGTACTATTATATTTGACTCATCAGTTTCATAGAGTCCAACTGAATATCTTGGAAATCTGTTCACATTAGCACATGGAGAGTTTCCTTATTACTTTTTTTTTCCTTCATATTTTCAACAGTTGCAGGCATTCCATTGTGAGACTGTTTCCTAGTTGACTCAATCAGTCCCATATGAATGAACACTGTGTGTTAGTTGCTCACATGTCCGACTCTTTGTGACCCCATGGATTATAGCCTGTCAGGTTCTTCTATCTATGGGATTCTCCAGGCAAGAATACTGGAGTGGGTTGCCATGCCTACCTCCAGAGAATCTTCCCAACCCAGGGATTGAACCTAGGTTCAATCCTGCATTTTAGGCAGATTCTTTACAATTTGAGCTACCCAGGAAACCTATGAACACTGAGTTGCTACCAAATCTTTGACTTAAAAATAAAAAACAACAAATAAACTCTCAAATATATTTTAATTATATGCCATAATATCTGAAAGATGTACTCTAAGAAGTAGGGCTAGACAAATATATTTGTAATATTAAGAGAAATTAGTAAGATTATTTGAAGATTTTCTATGAGTTATTAACTGTTGACTAGATTATTAACTAAAGCATAAATGTAGCAGCATCCCTCTGGCCAGCAGCTACAACTCCTCTGTTAGTATCTTTCTGATAGAACAGAAGTTTATATTTTATTTGGCCTCATAGGTTATACTTTATTTGACCTCATATATTATGAGAGTCTTTCCTTGAAAAGCAGCTAAAGTTTCCAAAAATTTCCTTCTGTTGATTTGTCTGAAGTGAAACTTTTCTAAACTATTAATATATTTTCTTCAGGGAATAGTTCATAAGAAACAGAATATTCTTCATATTCTGGTCACATAGGAACTCAGGCATAAATAAGAACTCTCTAAATTAGGTGTTTAGGGACTTGTTTTTAGCAGAAATTAGAATATCTTTGCTTACATATAAAATGACACATGAAAATCTTTTAACTTAGTTTATATTGTCAATTTTAACATCATTTTCCCTAGGTAATGATGAGTTCCTTTCAAATTATCACAAATTCTGACTAAATAGGGTTCAAATGAATAATTTCTATTTAAGGAACAGTCAGATGATATACCACCTACACTATACCCACAATGACTTCTGAAGTACATCTTCAATTTATAAATTATATTGCATACAATTCCAAGGGAGGACTAACTTTATTTGAAATGGTGACCATTTTTTTGCACCTAATAATGCTCGGATATTTTATTTATTTTTATTCCCTATATTTTCCACACAGTGAATTTCTGCTATGTTTGTAAACAGAACAAAAATAATTTACAAGATATTAATTATAATTCAAGAAAAATAAATCCTCTTCATATTGCAACTCAAGAAATTAGACTTCTTCAACCTTGCTGCTCAATGATACTTCAATAATTTTGTTTAAGAGAGTGCATTTACATCCCAGGTATCCATGTTCTAAACAGCAGGATGGAGGATCAATTGAAAATAAAAAAGTAAAACTTATGCCAGTGTTCTCCTAAGAAAGTTTTCTGGAACTTGCTACATGATAAGTTTCACCTCCTTCCCATTGACCAGAACTTAATCTTTTGGCCATGCTAACAGAAAGGGAGGCTGGGAAATGTAAGTTTGTTGCTGAGTAGCCATTTTCCAAGATGAATATTAATATAATTGACTAAAGAGAAAGGACTGATACTGAGGCTGAAACTCCAATACTTTGACCACCTCATGCAAAGAGTTGACTCACTGGAAAAGACTCTGATGCTGGGAGGGATTGGGGACAGGAAGAGAAGGGGACGACAGAGGATGAGATGCCTGGATGGCATCACTGACTCGATGGACGCGAGTCTGAGTGAACTCCAGGAGTTGGTGATGGACAGGGAGGCCTGGCGTGCTGTGGTTCATGGGATTGTAAAGAGTCGGACACAACTGAACGACTGAACTGAAATGATGGAGTATAAGCATTGCATTATATACCAGAAGGAACATGGAGATGAATGAAGCACAGCTTCCACTTCAAAACACTTACGATCAATGCTATTCAGTTCAGTTCAGTTGCTCAGTCGTGTCCGACTCTGCAACCTCATGAATCACAGCATGCCAGGCCTCCCTGTCTATCACCAACTCCTGGAGTTCACTCAGACTCGCGTCCATCGAGTCAGTGATGCCATCCAGGCATCTCATCCTCTGTCGTCCCCTTCTCTTCCTGTCCCCAATCCCTCCCAGCATCAGAGTCTTTTCCAGTGAGTCAACTCTTTGCATGAGGTGGTCAAAGTATTGGAGTTTCAGCCTCAGTATCAGTCCTTTCAATGAACACCCAGGGTATTAGCAAGACATAAAATAGCACACAGAGGTATTTGAAAGAGGAAGAGATTCACTTGAGAGCATAAAATGAATCAGTTCTGGATCTTTAATCATGGATTTCTGATAATCTCTTCTGTTGCATGTACTCTTTCAAATGAGTCCTTTGTCACTTGTTTCATGATGCGGCATTTGAATGAAACCAGAACAGATTGCTTGGGCAAATTAACTAGGCTTGCAAAAGAGAACATTGTTAGTTCAAATAGAGAAGTGACCACTCATGCTGGACTTACCTATGGAAGAATCAGAGGTGCTCAGCTCCCAGCCTTACCTTGACCTATGTTTCCAAACACAAAACCTGGACTGAAAATATTGAATCTAATTTTCAGGGTGCTGAGGCTGAATATCTCTATTACACATGATTTTTCTCTGAATCATGTGTTGATTGCTCCCTTGGTACCCATTTTGCCTAATGTTTTCTGAAGTTTGAGCATTGATGAAATCAATTGTAAAAGTGGACATTTAACGCTCCTTTCTAACATTTGCATACTAGCATCACCTAGTATTTGCATGCTTGTTAAACGCTGCCAGGAGAGCCTAGAACATATGCTTCCCTCTTTCGCTGCTCACCAGTGTTGCGGGGTTTAGAACTCTGTTTTCACTGAGTGTTGCTGAACCGTGACTCATTCTGTAAGGCTAGTCACACAGAGGGAGGGCACTGGGCGGTTTGGTGTCCTTTCCCCCTCAGGACTCATGATGTCAAGTCAGATCATGCTTAAACTATCAGGTCTGCAATGCAGCACCTGTCGTTCTGTTCATCTGCTCCTGGTATGAATTTCCAGACTCCTCTGACAATCAAAGAAGTGCTTTATGTAATGTGCTAAGGTGCAGTGAAGTGTAAGGGAATGAGAGGGCTTGATACATTGAAGCAGAAAGTCGGTTCATCTCAAGTAGCTTGGGGAGAAAAGAGGGAAGTGTTGATGAATGCTAGGTACTCCCTGACCTACTAACCTCCCAGTAGCGATAAAACCAAACCTGAAGCCAACCCTCAAGGGGATATTTGGTATACAGTGACAGACATTTTTCTCAGGTATATGCAAGCAATATAATTTATATATATATATACACACATATATATACACACACACACACATATATATATACATATATATATATATCTCATACTTTTCAAAAACACACCTTAGTGACTGATGAAGAATATTCTCCAGATATTAATTTATTTCTTCCAAATTACTATTAAGGTTTTTCTCTTTTATTTTCTGGGAGGAGAGAATTCTTAGCAATTGAACAAGGGACATATAAAGGTCATGCATAATCCTCATCGAAACATAGGCTTAGAGGGTCCAAAAAAAAATAATAATCAGGAAGACTGGCTTCCATGACTGATTATTGTCATCTATTCACTAAAAGAAAAAAGATTTTATGAACTGTTTAGAAATCTTCTCTAAATGGAGATTTTAAAAAACCTCAAATAATTGGGATACATTGAAAGAAAAATATGACAAAACAACGTGGTAGCAAATTAGGAGAAAATTTGATAAGGTCTTGAAAAAAATATAGGATTATGAGAAAGGCTCAAGTGAAAAATACAATGCTATTAAATTATATTTACAGCTAGAAACAAGAGACAGTAATTTTTACAAGTAGTTCTGAACTCTCCTTAGCTCAAATCTGTTGCATTAAGATTCAAATTCAAAATAATAATTTTTCAAAGTATCAGTGGACCAAAGAGAATTATATATATGTGTGTGTATGTGTGTGTGTGTGTGTGTGTGTGTGTGTGTATATATACATTAGTGTCTATGATATAGTTCTGACTTTAACCCAAAACAAGACAATAAAGAAATGAGAATGATTTCCACAAGTGCATGGGAGGAATTTTCTGGAGGAACATACATGGGAGTAAATGCATATGCAAATTAATCTTAATTTTTAAATCTTATATTACATTAGATCAAGCCTTACTCTTCACAACTTGAACTGTTTGTAGGCAATTAAAATTCCAAGGAATAAAATCATGAGTTTTATTTGTTGAGTCACTGGGTTTAATTAAAAGGAGTCAAAAGAAACCAAGTTTTCCTTAAATTTTGATTCATAATTACTGGCTTCAAACAATCACATTCCACTCTAAGATTCTGGCTGAAGAGCAAAGAAAGATACAAGGTAATTTTTTTATAGAAAGAAATACCTACAATTGCACATTTAAATAAACAACTGTATCTGGTACCTATCTTTTCTTCTAATTTGTAAAACATTTTAAGCTGTATTTAGCAATATCTGCTATAAGCAAGCAACTTTACCAAGGTTGAGAGGCTGTTCTTCATTATGAAGTCCAGGTAAGACAGCCCCCAGTTAGGTTCAGATCCCCTTCTACTTACCAACAAGGCAAGTCACATATGACTGAAGCTAATACTCCAAGCCTGCTTCAACAGTATAGAGAGCACATAGGACAAAGCAAACGTACAAATACAAACCTCATGCCTTTTCTAGCAATTCTTGTCTTTCTCACTTTTTCTAGACCCAGATGCCCAACCTTTCGAAGGAAAACATTGCAAAGATCCCCATTTTCTGTCCTTGTCCATCGGCGCCGCCAGGTGCAGACACTTTGCAGTGAGGCCGTGTGCTTTTCTGCAGATCCACCCTGAATGCTAAATAACTGCTCTGCACACTCCTCTGCGGAGCTTGGGGAAATGGCAGCGAGAGCAATGAGTGGTTGGCATGGCAACAAGGAAAGGAAAATCTGCAACCTTTTGTATTGTTAGGCCAGCCTATTTATTTGCCTTGAGGGGTGGTGGGGCCGGCTTCAGTCACTTCACATGAGAAATGGTTCTGCACTATTTTGCTCTGTGTGCATTAATATATATTATGTATAATATACCATAGTTGAAATGGGATGGTGATTCCTACCATTATATCTAAAATGTGGGAATGGAGGGAGGGGAATATGGGGTGAGAAAATGCAGATTCAAATTTTCTAAGATTAGAAAGGGAGAGAGAGAAGTGTAGAGGTATATTCAGATTTTTGCTTGTGACTGCTGATAACCTTTTTCTCCACTATGCATTTTCAATCTGAAATTTATAATTTCAAGCAACAAAAAACTTAGATATCCAAGTATGTTCATGACTGGGCTGCTTGAATCAGGAGGATGTGAAAGGGCGCATTGAGCTTTAGAAGGTGCATCTCCATTGGAAAGCTCTGGAAAAAGTGACTGTGATAACCCAGAAGGGCTTTACAGATCTCACTGCTTTGATGGGAGCAGACCTGGAGAAATGCCCCAGAAATGCTGGAGAAACACTGTAACCCTTGGGAAATCAAGGGGTAGTTTACCAAAGGACTGACCTTTAATCTTCAAATTTATTCAAAAAGAGACCCGGTGGTGACTTGTGATAATCACAAAGGCACTTTACACTGTGACTGCTGTTTTTTTTTTTTTTAAACAATGTTCAAAGTTTGTACCTCAGAATAGTCAAAATCACTTAAAAAGTGTGATTTTAAATACTTCAAAGTTTTGGCATCTGTAAACATCTCAGAATTGCCTCCTTTCTTTCTCCATTCAAGCTGAAAACTGGGAATAAATTTGCCGTCATGCTGAAAGGCACATGGATGTGACCGTTCTGCAATGGAAGAACTGTCTTGGGCTATGACTGGTTATTGTTGCTGCTGGGCGTCTAGCTGCATGGGGCAGTGGAAGGAGCACGGCCTCATAAAGCAGGAGATCTGTGTGCTGACTTTAGCCAAGTATCCTGGATGGGTCACTAAACCCATAAATAGGAGAAATATGAGAGGTCATCTTACAAGATAACATTTCGTTATCTTGATGTTGTCTTGCGTATTGCATATTCAGTCACTCACTTCTTTCTGACTCCTTGCAACTCCATGGACTGTAGCCCACCAGGGTCCTTTATCCAGAGAATTTCCCAGGCAAGAATACTGGAGTGGGCTGCTATTTCCTACACTAAGGGATCTTCCCAACCCAGGGACTGCACCTGCATCTCTTGCATCTCCTGCACGGGCAGGTGGTTTCTTTCACCACTGCGTCACCTGGGAAGCCCAGATGTTATCTTGATATAAATTGTAATATGCATTTGAGTGCCACCTACAAATAAGAAGCTTAAATATGAGACTCCTAATTATCACTCAGAGTTGAAACTCTATGGGGACTGAAATGCATTTTGTTTGCTTTTCTCAATAAAGATAAGGTGGAAAAGAGAAGGGTTTATTACAAGCCTTTATTCTTATTAACCATGGTGGAAAATGATTTAAAAAGACTTGTTTCAGTATTATGTTGTATTCACTTATCAATAACAGTAGTTTTCCTAGGTGGCCCATTTTTCATGGATTTTCTATGGTTTCTCTTCTGTTGTTTTAGGCTTCAGTGGCATGGCTTCTAAAAATGACACTTTAATAAGTAAACATAAGAAAAATTCTTAAAGTAAAAAGTTATGTGATACTAGGTGAGTGTATAATTCTACTACCTTTCTGTGGATTAGCTTTAAATTTTAAGGAAAGAGACAAAAATCTAGATGAGTAAGTTGTAAATTAAATATAAAGTCTTATTTCTTTCCAGTATTTTCTGTGCAACCCCTCTTCACTGCTTCCTGTCCCACCATCTTAGTGCATAAGATCAAAGGTAAGCTGACTATGGCCTTGCACCTTCAAAAATTAAAAAGTTATTGTGGTCCAGACATGAAGATGAACACTGAAAGGGATGGATGAAGGAGAATGAGGCAGACCTTTGGTTCAAGTAAGTGCCCTCTGATGAAGGAAAGAGGAGGGAGAATTGATGATTGCTATTCATTTATTATGTGATGTTGTTTATAGAGATGAATAAACAATGTTGAGGAAAAGATTTATTTCTGAGAATGAAAGTAGAAGAAAGATCTTTGGCTTTGATCAGCCATGGTCTGGATATTGTAACAGACAGCTGAGGATGTCATGGGAAATGTTTCATGTTCACAACATGCTGAAAAACATCCATATAGGAGAAATTGCAATATACTGACAGATTACATGAAATGATGAAAGAGTGGGGTAATATATAACCTGGTCCTCACTCAAATAATCACCTCAAAATATAATGCCTTCTCAATCAATGGCCTCCATTATCAAAGGATAGCATTTTTAAAGATCATATCTAAGATCAAAGAATATTCCTTTTTACTGGGGATGATTTTTGTTTGCAATTTGTGGAATAATTATATATAAGCCATCAATAATACAATTTATTATTTTACTAAGCTAAAGTTTGGAGTCTATATAAAGTCTGCTTTATTGACTATGCCAAAGCCTTTGATTGTGTGAATCACAATAAACTGTGGAAAATTCTTCAAGAGATGGGAATACCAGACCACCTGACCTGCCTCTTGAGAAACCTATATGCAGGTCAGGAAGCAACAGTTAGAACTGGACATGGAACAACAGACTGGTTCCAAATAGGAAAAGGAGTACGTCAAGGCTGTATATTGTCACCCTGCTTATTTAACTTCTATGAAGGTACATCATGAGAAACGCTGTGCTGGAAGAAGCACAAGCTGGAATCAAGATTGCCAGGAGAAATATCAATAACCTCAGATATGCAGATGACACCACCCTTATGGCAGAAAGTGAAAAGGAACTAAAAAGCCTCTTGATGAAAGTAAAAGAGGAGAGTGAAAAGTTGGCTTAAAGTTCAACATTCAGAAAACAAAGATTATGGCATCTGGTCCCATCACTTCATGGGAAATAGATGGGGAAACAATAGAAACAGTGTCAGACTTTATTATTTTGGGCTCCAAAATCACTGCAGATGGTGACTGCAGCAATGAAATTAAAAGATGCTTACTCCTTGGAAGAAAAGTTATGACCAACCTAGATAGCATATTCAAAAGCAGAGACATTACTTTGCCAACAAAGGTCTGTCTAGTCAAGGCTGTGGTTTTTCCAGTGGTCATGTATGGATGTGAGAGTTGGACTGTGAAGAAAGCTGAGTGCTGAAGAATTGATGCTTTTGTACTGTGGTGTTGGAGAAGACTCTTGAGAGTCCCTTGGACTGCAAGGAGATCCAACCAGTCCGTTCTGAAGGAGATCAACCCTGGGATTTCTTTGGAAGGAATGATGCTAAAGCTGAAGCTCCAGTACTTTGGCCACCTCATGCGAAGAGTTGACTCATTGGAAAAGACCCTGATGCTGGGAGGGATTGGGGGCAGGAGGAGAAGGGGACGACCAAGGATGAGATGGCTGGATGGCATCACTGACTGGATGGACATGAGTCTGAGTGAACTCCGGGAGTTGGTGATGGACAGGGAGGCCGGGCATGCTGCGATTCATGGGTTCGCAAAGAGTCAGACATGACTGAGCGACTCAACTGAACTGACTGTAGAAAAATAGTTCCTGATCAAGGGTGTCCTGTTGTCTATATGAACAGAACTACCACCACTGATAGTCACAATAACAATGGTACAGATACTATTTCTTGAGTCATTTATTTTATATACTCTACCTCATTTAATCTTCCCTGTAACCATGAAAAGTAAAAATAGTATTTTTATTTCATTTTTAACCACAATTTCTTACTAATGGGACATGGGTGTCTGTAGGGCACTGGACAGCTTTTCCAATCCTTGAATTAGCTTGGACACTGCCATTCTCTTTTTCCTGTTTCACATACATTTCTGCAGGGTATTTGCTTTTTTATCACAGCAACTTCGAAAAGACCCCTAAATCTCAGCTTCAAAAAGACAGGACATCATGAAGAAGAATGTGGTATGACCTAATGTTGAAACCAAACTATCTTAAATTAATAGTTCACGCAGTATTTGACAGCTATTGAATATCACAGAATTTCATCTGGGTATCTAAAAACACTCTGCCACATTCTTGTGCATCTGCTGTGAAACCTCAAGATGCTTCTGTACATGATTTGGGAACTTGGTTTGGAAACAACCCCTCTTCAACTTTGCCTTTCTATACTGCTCATGTGGCACTGAATATACTGTGTTCTGTATTTGAATTAGGTGTACACCAGGTCTCATGCATGCTACTAGATCAACTGCTCTGGGAAGTTCAGAGCCTATTCTTTGCACTCGTCCTGGCACAGCTTATATGTAGAAAATGTTCAACAGTAGTTTGTTAAATGAAAAGAATCACATTATGTATGTATGTATGTATGTAATTTCTCCTCAGTTATTTGAAATGCCTTTTACACTTGCTCATTAAAATTTAAATATATTTTTTGAACTGAGTGTACAGTAGCTGTGTGGCTAACCAATTGAGTATAGAAAACTAACCTTTGAATAAGTAAGGGATGGTCTTGAAGCAGACAGAGCCTTTCTTACTAGCAGTTTACTTACTGTTTTTGGAGTAGCATGTCTGCAAACTACTGTCTTCAAACACATTAAATTCTGAATTACAGAGAAAAGGAAAATAATAGTAAAGAACACTATAGAGCAGACTCATGTGCTGCAGTCTGTGGGACAGCAAAGTGTCAGATGTGACTGAGCGACTGAACTGAACTGAATGTTGCTCTAAGCCATTAATGACAATATCATCAACAAACTTGTGGTAGAAATTATACTTTAAGATTAAATTATATTCTATCCTTTAAGCATCTGTATATTAGCTCTTAAAAAGCTATCCAAAGAAGTATTAAATGGTTCCCGTGTATGCATGTGCTGTTTCCCTTTCTTTTTTCCTTTTCAAAGGCTGGCAGACAGACTCTACTTTCCTTCCTGCCCTAAAAAGTAAATGTGCTTCTTATCAATTCATCAGATTTAAGTCCAATATCATTCAAGAGAATCTCAGTTAGTGAAGTTTTTTTTTTTTTTTCCAGTGATTTACAATGCTGACAGTTAGTAGCAAAACACACACACACCAAGCCATTTGTCTACTAAAATTAAGGTGGTAAATGGAAATTCCCTGGTGGTCCAGAGGTTAGGACTCTGAGCTTTCACTGTGAGGGCCCTGGGTTTGATCCCCAGTCAGAGAACTAAGATCCTGCAAGCTGCTTGGCACGGCCAAAAATAAATAAATTAAAAATTAAAAAGGGGTAAGATTGAGAATATAACTGATCTGGGGGAATGTCAGGATAGTTCCTATGATTTTCCTCTCCTTGTGGTGTCTATTTCCCTTGAGTGACTGGAATTTCAGTCCTAGCACTAGTGAAAGATCAGAGCTGTAAACTAATCCACTTTAAGCGTAAACAGACTTCAAAGCACAAAGCAAGCACGGGTGACTGAAGAGCCCTTAGTTACCTGCTGTTTCTCTGTCAGCTGAGGTCAGTTCTCCGTTGATTCCATTCTCTTTGGTATTTGAGTAGGTGCCCTGTGACCCATGTTCTCCAAAGGCGCCCTCTTCATCCTCTCTGTAGGGGAATCCATTGGCGCTTCTGACAAGTCCTTCCCCTGCCCCACCTTGATCCTTGATCTCCGGTGGGTGTGGTTGGGCAGATGCCTCTGGAAGTTGAGCTGAGGTCCAGTGAGGCGCCTTTGCTTCATCTTTCCGATCATCTGCCATTCTTCAATGTCCTGGGATGTTTCCTGTGATTGGAAGAAGAAAAATGGCAGCCATGACCTTGGAGAAAGCTTATCTGAAGTACTAAAATAGGGAAAATTGACAGCAAACTCACCAGCAACTAATGGTCAAGAAAACACATTCAATAACCCACTTTGAATATCAAGAGTTAGCTACTGTTAACACCTTAGTTTTTAACAGATCTTTTCCGGAATATTTACTTATTTTTTTTTTTTTCATATAAGATCATCATTAGTTTCATATACTCTATTTTTTAAAACTAGTGTTTGGCATTTAAGGACATATCTGAGCTACCTTTCATTGACAAGTGACGTTGACTCAACAGGGAAAATAGGGAAAATCTATAATATGAGAAAATTGGATAGAAAACAGTGGGGAAAAGAATGGCTGAGGGGACATGCTGGATTATGGAAAATTATTCTAAATACTCTTTAAAACCACAACTCTCTGTGAAATCTAGAAAAGACAATGGTCAGTATATTAGTCTTTTCAGTTTCAAAGATGTTTAATTCAAACTAGAGGTAGATATATCTTTCGGATACTGAATATTAAGAGAAAGAGAGTTTTGACTTAACTTTTCTAAGCTCTATCTATAGATTAAAAAGGGAATGACATTTTCTCTTAGTAGAAATCTTACATAGAGAATAAATATAATATTAGGCCTATGTCGTAACTTATTATTTCACCGTTAAGTCAATTCAGTTAAGTCACTAACATTCATTAGGTGGCCATAAATTATAGTAAAGTTTGAATAAGTCGTGGAGTAGGTATTCTGCATGTGTTAATAAGGAAACAGTAGGTACTGCACAGCCTTCACTTATATGCTGAAGCCACTAAATTTGTAGATTTAGTTGACAAGAAGTGATACATCACTGTTTTGAAATGCTATTGCCAGCAATGTAGCTTCATTGATGGTCTATTGTCCCCACCCTGATGATGACATAGACAATCAGAATCTCTGATGGAAGCTAAGAACACTTTCATTTTTTTTTTTAAGATAGTAACTCAAATCAAACCCTCCAAACAAACAAACAAAATTCTATGAAAACAAATCCAATTCTAGCTACCAAGTTCTGTTTAGAGACATCACAAATAAATAAAGCTGTCACGAAAGTAAGCTTTCTATCCAATTTCTAGCAAGAATCTTATTATTATTATTTTACTGAATTTCAGTGCTATTCTAATTTTCTGTTCATACCAAGAACTACATGAGTTAACTCATTTGAACTAATTTGACAACGCCAAAGCCCCTCCTCACACCCCCACAATTGCTTCCCATAAGGGTTATATTTATCTTCCCTATGAGCATTTAAATAGGATTTAAGCAATTTAGTTTTTAAAACATTGATTGAAGGGCATCTGAATAAATCAAAGCACATCCCCACATCACTTACGATGTATAAAGAACTGCATGTATAGAAGAGTATCTTTATCTATAAAATGAGGACAATGATGCCTAGTTTATTGCTTTGTTGCAAATTTAAACAAAGTAAGGACTCAGCACAGCCCCCAGCAAACTCAATAAGTAGTAGTTTCTACTTTTGCCATTGTTATTATATTATATTAACAGTCATCATACCACCAGTCATTACACATAAAATACTTTCAGTAGTTTTTCTGGAATTGTTGGTATAGGAAGAGGAGCCTGAAAACCTGGTAAGTCCAATAATAAGAGTTACTTGCAAATTTCTGCCCATGTATCACAAAGAAATGAATGAACGTTCCAAGACAGGCACGGCCAATGTTTGGGACAGGAGAGCCTAGTGGGAGGAGTGTGTCCTAAGAACTAACCACTCCATGTGTACATCTGAAAACAGCATCTTTCATAAAGATGGTTCTGCAATGTTTTAGATCCCACTCTGCCGCTGTATTCTAGTCAAACATGAAAGGACCTAAACTGGGGGTCTGAGGACTGTGTTTCTTCTGAGGTGTTCTGGGATCTCCACATGTCTAATGGGCTGAAAAAATGATCTACATTCAAACTGTGACCTTGATCACAATATTTTATTGCTAGTGAGACTGTTGGCTCAGCATCCTTACCTTTACATGCCTTGATTTCTTTACTTTTTCTTTACCAGAACAGCTTAAATAAGATTCCCACATTCTTAAATGGTCCAAACTATTGATTTTGTGCACACTGAACACTTATAAATAGGAAAACTTTCCCACAAAGAAGTACATGACTTGTTAATATTGCTTTTAAAAAGATTAACAGGTTTTCTATTTTTAGGGCAATTTCAGATTTATAGAAACATTTGAACAGATAATATAGAGTTCCTATGTATCTTCTGCACTCAAATTCCCCAGTTATTAACATATTAATGTGATTCATTTACTATAATTAATGAAATAGTACTGATGCATTAACTAAAGTTTATAGTTTAGATTCCCTTAGTTTTTACCTAATCTTCTTGTTTTTTGGTTCTAGAATTTCATCCAAGATTCTACATTACATATAGTTCCATGTCTCTTCAGGTTCCTCCCGGCTGTGAGAGGTTCTCACACTTTCTTTGTTGTGGATGACCTTAAAAAATACTGGTCAGGTAAATTATAGATGTCTCTCTATTAAAATCTGTCTGAATTTTTTCATGATTAGTTTTTGATTACATTTTTGGGAGGAAGACCCCTAGCAGTAAAGTGCTCAAATAAACTTGGGCAATGCTGAGTTACATGGGCATGTATAATACAAGTTTTCTGACAGCTTTTGCTCTTTAACTGCACCCGGCAATCTCAGGTAGGGCACTGGTGTGCAAACCATCCCAAGTAATTGGCTACAGAACCTTCATTTGATGCTATGTTTATTAACATGTCCAAAAGGATTTGGAAAATACTTAGATTTACATTTCAACCCATGTTTACCTCTGGGAGTTCTTGCCACAGACATTCAAAGGAAATAAACTAATATAAGCATCCACAACTCCCAGCAAAATGTGACAATTTTTCCCCCAGAGGGAGGTGGAAAAGATTTCTCAGTGACTAAAAGTCTTCATCTTGAACCTAAAAATCCAACACTGAAATGAGCAGTGTGTTACTTAATAAACATCCACTTAAAACATGATAATTTGTTTTCAAGAGAACAGGTATTCAAAAAGTGAATTCCTTAGTACTTAATACTTTAGAGTTTTTAATTCTTTCTTTATAGTTAGTCGATAAAAACTAACGTTGGAAAAAGAAAGGCAAGGCTGGCTACACTGACTTCAATTGCTATCAGATGTACAAATAAAGTGAATTTATTATCTAAAATGTATCATCTGGATTCCTGATGAGACTATTCAGATAATACTCCTTCAAACATATGTAATTAGTCATATTTCACTTTCTAATTTGTTGGGCTTTTGAAACATACAGAGCCTAACTATCTATTAAGTGACAAGCATTTGAGGAGATTTCAAGCTAGAACTGGCATTGCTCTGGCAAAACTTTTTTGACAGAAAATATGATTTGGAAAGATTAGTTTCAGTTTTAATAAAAAGCATCTGGAATCGGAGGAGACATTAGTTAGACCCACTCCCTTCAAATAACAACATGATATTATTAAAATACCACCCATTCATGATATTTTTCACTTAAACACCCAATCAGTGTTTTGGGGTCAGAGATAACTCTACTCTTCAGAATGGTGTTAGAACATAGTTAAAAGTTATCACAACTTCCTTTAATTTCTTCTTCCTGATGTATAGTATTACTTTTACCTGAATCTCTGAAACCACGCTTGTGGAATTAAAGGCGACAGGAAAACTGAGAGAAAGGCAAATCCTCTCCAAGTCTATAAAAGAAAATTTGTGAGGTAGCAGGAATTGTAACATCCCATTCCTACTGTATAAAGGGAAAAACTCTCCTCTCTCCATATTGCAAAAGATCACATAACGTCCTGCTCCTAAGCACTGAACAGCTAGACATCTGCCACACGATCTTCTGGATGGATAAAGCAAGCTGAGAAACTATTGGAACTCTCCACCTTCTCCTCTTCCCAAAAGCCTAGCTTGATAGTGTGAGCAAGGAAATTCCTAAGTTTTTAAAAACAGTACTAAGTCCAAGGCATTGACTTATAATTCATAATAAGTTGCAATGGGATCTTAGCTGTTAGGGCTAAGCATAAATGACAATATGAATGAGGATACAGATACCTGTAATATGGACTTTTAAGAAGAAATCCAAGAAGTTCCGATATCTGTTTTGTATGAGGATGATATATTTCACTTGACTCTATCATATCATGGCTATTATGTGACATAATGCAGGGCCTCAGTATTCTTCCCAATTAAGATATACCATTGGAAACGTCAAGAGAAGATCTTGTGCCAACAGAAATATTGTTATAGACTTGAGTGGTGAGCTTCAATCTCTGCTACCTCATATTATTAAGTAATTTCCTCTTGATATTTGAAAGTTCTCTAAGGACAGATATTTCTTATTTCATCAAAATCCCAGCTGTTAAAATTCCAGTTCTTCCAGTTTTCTAAGCCTTATAAGGCTTAGACCTGGATTTCTCAATCTAATGCTCCTTGGTAAGAACATGCATGATTTTTTCACACCAGCTGTTGAATCCACTGATCATGGCTATACTCTCTGATTCATTTCACTGATGGATAAGTATGAAAAAAGAATCTTTGAAAGTGTTAGTGCTCAGTCATGTCCAACTCTTTGTGACACCATGGACTATGGGATTTTTCCATGCAAGAACACTGGAGTGGGTTACCATTTCCTTCTCCAGAGGATCTTCCCAACCCAGGGATTGAACCCGGGTCTCCTGCATTGCGGGCAGATAGGCTGCAAACATTTGTTGAATGTTAATTAATTAACACCTCCAGATTGGTTCTGTCAGCTATGGGTATTTGCCCAACAGTAACTCAACTAGTTGCAGGTGACATGAGTTCAATTCCTGGGTCAGGAAGATCCCTTGGAGAAGGAAATGGAAACCCATTCCAGTATTCTTGCCTTGAGAATCCCAAGGACACAGACGTCTGGCTGGCTACAGTTCATGGTGTCGCAAACAGCCAGACGTGACTGAGCGACTGAACACACACACACAAACCCAATCAATGAGAGAAGATTCATTCTGAAACCTAATTTTCAGGCATGATAGAAGAACGGAGATTTAGGTTCTAACTCCATTGAGAGCATACAAAAAATAACATCAAGCAGAACAAACTTCTAGACCCAAATAAGACTTTGCATACATAATAGTGACTGTGCAACATACAGGTTTAGAAATACCTTTAAGAGAAAAAAGCTTTAAAATCACAAAACTAAAATGGCCTTCAGTGATGATCATCCATTCCAATGTAACTTAAAGAGTTTCCAGCCAAAATAAGCCTGCAATGCAGGAGACACAGGAGATGTGGGTTTGATCCCTGGGTCAGGAAGATCCCCTGGAGAAGGAAATGGCAACCCATTCCAGTATTCTTGCCTGGAGAATTCCATGGGCAGAGGAGCCTGGCAGGCTACAGTCCAAAGGGTCGCAAAGAGTCTGATATGACTGAGAACATAGAACATCTCCATCCCAGAAACTGAGAATTTCTGGTTTTAGGGCTTGGTAATTGGTATTTTAACAGATTTAACAAGTTACTCTGAAACACTGAAGTTTGAAGATTGGTACTTTCAGGCAAACCTGTTGCATAGGACCTCAGAAAAGAGTGGGGAGAGCAGAAATGCATACAAGAAATACTCCTGTAGAATAACTGGAGTAAAGCATTAAAGCAATTATTTTGAGAGCTCAAGGTGATCAATCTCACAAATAGAAGCTGAGTCTTTCACTGCCTCAGCCCAAAATAATTACAAACGATGGGATGGAGTTCAGTGACTGCTTTCAGTGAGCTTCTTGGGAACACGCCAGTTCTCTGTTGTGTCTAATCCTATTTGAAAAAAGCAGAAACATTTCAGGAGAATGTTTAAAGTTACCCATTGTCTGTGATAAAAAAAACCTACTGCATACTGTGAAAACAGAGACTAGTCCTTGGTCAGTTTATCAACATCTTCAAGATGTCTTTAGAATGTTTATTTTAGATACTTCTTGGCATTCATTAATGGTTTAGGACAAAAGTACACTTGCCTGAAGTATCTTAAATCTAGTTATAATCTTCTTTATCTGTTAGATCAATGTGGAGATGGATGTAGGGTAGCAGGCATGGTGTGTATATGTGATGGTTTGAGCCAGCAAAGCCCTCAAAGAAGTAACTGAATGATTTAATATCTAGATAGTTGACATGCGTGCTGAAAATGTCATTTAGTAAAGTATAACTTTTTCTCTTGGGATTCCCATAAAACCACAAATCTCACTGTTTTTCTTTGGATTACAACATTAGAAAGATCACAGAGCACAGAAATAGTCCCTGATTATAGTTATTACCAGACACCATTAAATACTCTAAAAAATTGGCAAAGGGAGAAACAAAGAAAGCTTGGAAAATCTAAAGGAAAAACATATTGTGTGCCAGACAGACATGTCTCCATTTTCATAATGCAATTGGCATGAACAATTCTAGGATGTTTTCTGTGATACGCTCTGCCCTGTCATCATGCAATGTGCCAGTTCAATAAAAACACTGGGATTACAGTTTTGCACTGATAGATATCCAAGGATGAACAAAGAATAAAACAACCAGTTATATAATAAAAGTAAGCATATGAATATTGTTT
The DNA here is from genome assembly GCA_006408695.1 of Aepyceros melampus. Lineage (NCBI taxonomy): Eukaryota > Metazoa > Chordata > Mammalia > Artiodactyla > Bovidae > Aepyceros > Aepyceros melampus. The sequence continues at coordinate 82,209 of SJXQ01002731.1, forward strand.
CCCCTTTCCATGCAGGCACAATTATGCCTACACTATTAACTGTCCATGTCAGTACGACAAAACAGAAACTTCTGTTTTGGCCCCTTAAAATAGAAATTTATGTAGAATCCATATCTCTACTTCCAGGTGTTGAGGAGTTCTAAGCTTAAACAGTTGTTGACTAACTGACTATAACCCTATATATTTTCTCTTCATCTCTGTACAAAATTGAGAAAACAGTTCCTGATGACACGAATATCTGAAGATCCAAATAATTGTTTCATGCCTTCTCTGCTCTTTTCAGATTGATTGTAAAATACCAATAAGGATGATTCATCCTTTTATTTTTTTCAGGATGATTCATTCTTCATCACACACCATGACTAATAAACAATTCACATCAAGAGTGCTGGTGAATGCACCATTATTTCTGATGAGAATGAACGCAGAGTACACAACAAGCCAGGGCCACGGTACTGGAAGAATCCGATAAGGTAATACAGATAAAGTATAGTTCCAGGCAAGTTGAAAGTACCCAACAAACGTTACCTTTCATTTGTTGTTATTACTTTGCGGCTCTTATTTAAAAACTTTTAGCAATAGGATTCAATGTACGGTTTGCTACATATTGAAAAGCTGAGGCCAGAGAGAGTAAATTATTTGACCAAGTTAGATTCTTCTAGGGAGATCTGGAATGAGAAGCCAAACCTACTACATCCATTCCACAGCTAGATCTTTCACCAAGCAGTCAAACTGGTGGAATGACAACAGGAAAAGGATGCAATCCAGATAAGGACTCTAACTGCATATACCCGTTCCACTGAAAACAATCTATTGCATTAAACTGGGTAAGGAGCTTTATGCAACTATGGTATACAACCTATATTTCACTGTTGTGTATATTTCTGGACTTTTTTCACATTATATAAAAGAACCAATAAATATAATATACATATCAGAAATGAATAGTATTTAAATGCTCTGAAGCTTCACCTTCTACTGATGATATCTCACTAAGGACTGACATACTAGAGATACGGTGAGATAAGTAATAGATTTCTAATCAGAAAATGGGACTGAATGCTGGCTTTCTCATTTACTAGGTGTTAAAACTTAGACATGAACAAAATCTGAGCACTACTTTCATAAGCATCAGATCACTGAACAGATAAATTTTGACCCCTACATCAGTAATTTTCTTTTACCATATAAAGAGAAATTCAGAATTCACAATAAGTTTAATAAAATCTTCCTTAAGCATAAATTTAAGTACTAGGATAAAAGCTTAAGAGGAAAATTGTCACTTGGAATTTGACAGTTAATTTTGTTTCAAACTTTTTCAGCTTGAAATCTGATTCCAGACCTGTAAGACTGCCCAGTGTCACATAATAACACCCTGTAAATCTCCTTTGGGTGCAAATCTAAGGGCTATTCTGTAGAATTCCAGATTGTCATAAGTATTTACTGGCACCATTACCAAATGAAGATCCTTTAGTTCTAGACATCTGAGAACCACCTTACAATGAATGCACTGGTTGCGCATTAAAGGGGCTACAAATCTAAAAACAGCAATTAGTACTTGAGGACAATATGCTTTAGAGATTTCTTTAAAGGAGGTGGGAGCAGGGCCATGACCCAGGTAAACCTGGAGGCTGTGCTATATATCACAAAATAAGACGCTAGAATAACCCCCCTAAAACCCCAAAAGCTGGAAAAGAAAATGGAAGTCATGAAAAAAAAAATGTGGAGACTTGGAAGTTAAGGATTTATTTAAAAAGTAAATACTTGATGGTGTTCCATAAATGGGATCTCCTTTAAGCTATTTAAGACAGAAGGAAGGATGAAGTCCTGCGAAATTATAAGCAAGATGCCACTGTGCTCTTTTCTGCCTCTTTGTCTGATCTGCTCAGTCCCTTTATCTTTTGATGGACAACTGCTCTTCCAGAAACACAAGCTATGTGACTGAAGCTCTGCCTCTGAACATGTTCTGATTACAGTCTTGTTCTAAACACACTAAGCGTATATGGCTTCTAGGATACTCAGTCACAGCGTTTGTTTTCTGCACATCTTTGAACATAATGCAGTCTTTGTCAAGGATGTGCTGAAGCACAAGCTGAATGCCTATCCTGTCATGAACATTATAGACTCAAGGGGATGTTGACCTATATGACTTCTAAAATGTCTTCCAAGTGAGATTACAAATCTTAATTCATTAGCCAGTTAATCGTTTGAGAAATGTCTGCCAAACATTAAAAGAAAGGCTCTATGTGTCATAGGGAATGCACTAGGGATACAAGAAAAAACATACGGCCCTTATGCAGAAGGAGCTCACAGGCAAACCAACAAGAAAAAGTCATGCTGTGATGCAGATAAAGACAAGACTCTGTGGAGGCACATGGACAGTTCTCACCACACTGGGAAGTTAATCAAAACTCCCGGGGGAGGGAACATTGAGTTGAGTTTAAAGGACAAGTAAGTTAGCCAAAGAAAGGAGGGACGTTTTCTAGGAGGATAGAGCCTGGATGATCACAATTGCAAACTGCGTTAGTTTTGACTTGGGCTAGGCAAGACCTTCCAGGAAGAGACCCATAATGAGCATTCTTCTGGCATCCCAAATTCCAGTTTTCACCCTGTGGTAGATGCTCCTCCCCATACTGTCTTCATCAAGGAGCTGTGAGCTTTTGGAGGGAAAGCATTTCATATTTCCACTACCAACACCTAATACAGTGTGTGGCACAGAGTAGGTTTGATAACAAGTGTTTACTACATGAATGAATGAGGAACAAACGTAAAGCAGAAGATTTTTCACTGTGGTCCAGCGGTTATGTGGGACATGGGGAAAGGAGGCTGACAGGCAGGCAAGGGTAGAAAAATTAAGAAGCGTAGTAAGCCATGCTTAGATTCCTCCTGAAAGCCAGAGGGCTCCAACGAAAGATGCGACATGTGACATAATCATGTTTATTTTTTAGAATGATTGATCCAGCAATGATATTAAAAGTGAATTGGAAGGATGCATGATTAAATATGGAAGCAACTCTTAGAGAAAGTCACTTTAGGTGCTAAACCATTCATAGACGACCTGCTTCTGGGTTGGGGTTTCGTACATAGCAGAGCAGTCCCTTGCTGAGATCTATTGAAAGTCAGCCCTCGACACAAGGGTTTGTAAAGAAAATAAGAATTAAAAATTAAAAAAAAAAAGAAAAAAATTAAGAAAATTTTAAAAAGATAAAAAAACAAAAAACAAAGTCACTTTAAAAAAGGAGCATCTAGATCTGGACTGTGGTGATGTGATTAGCATTGAAACGAGAGGGTAGATTCCATGTTCAAAAATGCAATCAATTAAAACAAAACCTAACTGTCTTTTTACCAGACTGCTTATAAAGTTTCTCTATTTTATCTATCTTACCTATCTAGCTACCTATCTATTATCTACCTATTTACAAACCTTACTAGCCATCTGTTTGTTGTGAGAAGCATCATGCTTTATACTATTCTGACAGGCAATGTATTATTTTCTTGAGTCTGGTTTGTAACTGAAGTTCAGGTTTGTTAAGTTCAGTTATATACAATGCTCTGAAGAGTGCTCTTTCATTAGACCATACAGTGTTAGGAACTATTCTGCTTAATGTTTGATGAACACTGAAAAAAAAGGATGGAATTCTCTTTTTTTCCCTTTGCTTTGTTTTTGTTCAGTGTGAACCTCATGAGATTCTTTTGAGGCCACTTTTAAAGTTTTCTTTATTCATTTTTTTTTTCTCATTTGAAACGTGACAGAGGGTTACAAAGACATATGGGCCTAGTTAGATCTGGATTCATCTGATGAGACATGGAAGCAAAGAAATGGAGAAAAAAAAGAGAGCCTGAACAGACTGAAGAACTGGACTTTTCCTTAAGAGGTACTATTAATAAATTCCTTTAACAAAGCATGTATTGAGCTCCCATTTAATTTTCAGATTGCTATCAATTATCAGTTTACTTATTATACTTTCTAGAATCTAACTCAATAACATTTGTTAAACACTAGTTCACACCAAGAATTCTGTTAGACACTAAGAATATAATGATGATTACATTATGGATTCTGGCTGCAAACAGCTTACGCTATACTGAAGAAGTCAGACGTATTTGAAATATGTTAAAGGTAACACAGTTAATGCAATGATAGAGGCCACTATTGGTACTATATGAATATATATCTGAGTCATATATATTTGAAAATAAAAATGGATAGATGCAAAATATTTGTATAACTTTCATTTTTAAATATACAGCATCCAGGCAGAGTCCAAAATCTAGTTAATTATAATAAATGCTAGCATTCTTCCAGGGAAAGGTAAAATATGAGTCACATAAAGGTAAAGTATGAGTCATATAAAGCAGAACAACTTTTTTCCATTTTCTTTCTTTTTGGATTTGGAGCAGGCTGTGTGCCATGTTGTATTGTGTATCTGTAATTGTGACTCAGGAGAATTCTGAGTTAAGTTGAAAGTATCCTTGTTCACTCCATCAGTTGAGTTGGACGAAAAAAAAAAAAGCTCTAGAAATCCTTATCATTTGGAATTCCTTCACAACTCATGTCTGATCCAATTGGGTCAGTCAGTCCTCATATACTGTTTTGATTTTTCTCTCTGAGCTGACATATCTTTGTGTACCCTGGAGTGAATTCTAGAAAGCAGTTTAACTTTTATGGCTTGTCACTTGTATTCTGCTAACCTTCTGGAATATGATGTGGCATAAATTTGCTAAATCTTCCAGGCCTGAAATATATGTAATAAGTCTGCATTTACGAGATGATTAAAAACTGAGCTGAAAAAAATTCAAGTAAAGAAACAGTCACAATAATTTGTCTACAAAGAAAAATATTCCAGTCTTACATGTAGAAGTCTTAATGCATGTATAGGCACTGATGTGGCAAAATTGTATGGTGTACTAATAGGTAAAAATATCTTGATATAAAAATAGACCCATCATAGGCAATTAAGGCAAATGGGACCTGGTCAAGAGCAAATAGACCACGATTTGTAATGTAAAAAAATGTTAAATTAATTTTAAGTGAAATACAAATACATTTCTATGACAGTCACACAATTTTGAGGAAGCATATTAATTTTTAAAATATATTCTTTAAGCAGTGCTTACTTTTTATTAAACCCAATATAGTTTGACACTACATATAACCACTGCATTGAAAAGGATAGGAATTTTATGCTTTTTTAATGGCATAAGAAAAGGGGAGAGAAGACGACAGATAAGGCCAATGATAAATCTCTGGGCAGGTTAGAAGTGTTGCTGGTAATAATGTTTTCAAAAAGGGAAGGAAAGAAAGAAAGGGCCACTGTGGACTGTACCTCATCTTTCTGGGATTCCAAATGAATTAAGGCAAAAGGAACACAGCAGTAGTGTCTGAGCTTTAGGTTGGTACTCTTTGATTTTTAGATTTCTAATCTATACATCCAAGAATTCACCTTAGTATACTTACAGAAGCAATAGACAAATCTGGAAAATCTTCCTGTCTCTGGCACCACAATCTCTAAAACATTTTTGAAATTCTCTTCAATTCCATGTTGAAGAACTTGGGTATCAAAAGTAAATCTATAGATTAAGAAATGGCTTCTCAGCAAGAAGCAAGCATATGGATTACCTACATTATCTTCTTTTTAAAGGTTGCACATGTGTGCTAAGTTGTCTGACTCTTTGATTCACTATGGACTAGAGCCTGCCAGGCTCCTCTGTCCAAGGGATTCTCTAGGCAAGAATACTGGAGTAGATTGCCATGCCCTCATCCAGGGGATCTTCCCAATCCAGAGATCAAACCTGCATCTCTTTATGTCTCCTGCAGTGGCAGGTAGATAATCTTTACCACTAGCATCACCTCAGAAGCCCTCAATACAATAGATTTTTGTTCAAAACAAAGTTCATGAAATCTTCCTGTATTTCTTAGGACAAAATAAAAGTCTTTACAGGAATAACTTATAAATAAGAAAAGAGATTGTCTCACTCATTCCTAACTAAAAGAAAAATAAAGGTGATACAGTGTCTTAATCATGAGCAGAAAAGAGACATACGAGGTTAGAAAAAGTTCTGTTCTGGTGAAATTTAACAATATGTTCTAAACATCTATTATGTCACAGGCATGGTTCTAGATGCTGAGGATATGCAAATACTAGCAAGATTCAGGGGCGCAGAGCATGAGATAGTTAAATAGAATCACCGACTCAGTGGACATGAATTTGAGCAAAACTTGGGAGACAGTGGACAGAGGAGCCTGGCAAGCTATACTCCATGGGTTCTCAAAGAGTCAGACATGGCTTAGCAACTGAACAACAATAACAACAGCAAAATTCAGCTTTTGGTGTTTAGAAGGTATTGAGAGAAATCAATGTGTCAATATATAATTAAGTGACAATATGATAAATGCCTTAATAGAGATAAACAGGGATTCTATGGAAGTTCCTATGAAATAAAAAAGTCATTGGAGACTTCATAATGGCAAAATGTGCTTTCAATCTTCAAGGGCATTCATAGTGGATAGTGGCATAATTCTAAGCACAAAATCAGCAATAATATGATGTAGGGGTAGAATAGAACTGGAAACATGTTGGAAAATATTATGGCTGCTTCAACATGCCCAGCAAGGGTCCAGATGATGAAGATCCTGTCAGGCTGTGTAGTACAAATTTTATCATTATGGTACCCCATCGAGAAACTTTAAACTGATAATGAATGACAAAATGAGCCATCGGCAGGGATATAGAAGATTATGATCAGAATCAGGAAAAGCAGATAGTTGGTCATAATGTGATAATCAATGAGAGGGCATATAGGAGTTTGAATTAAAGTAGTAATAGTAGGATTGGAGATAAGGAAAGGATATAAGACATTTATTTTGAGACAAAGGTAAGTCACTCAGTGCCCCATAGGTCATGCAAAACTCCCACCCTCATGAAAGCTACATTTTAATGAGGTAATCTCACAGTAACCAAACACCTAGCTAAAATATTAAACTTAATTTGAAGTAAATGTTAATTTATATTAAATTATTTAACCTCACACATTACATATTTAATATAAATTTTTAAATGATAACAGGGCAAGAGGAAACCACTATTTTCTGTAAGGTGGTCAGAGAAACATCTCTGAGGAGATGAGTCTGGAGCAGAGCCTTAAATAACTTGGAGGATGCTAGCTATTTAAAGAATCAGATAGGATGCTCCAGGAAATAGGTGGTGCTGTAAATACAGAGGCTTTGGGATGTGAATTAACGTCTTATGTTTGAGGCTGACTTGGAGTAAGATGCGGGAAGAGTGCTATGAGAACTAAGCTGAGCCAGGTTGTGTAAGATCCTGCAGAACTTGGGTCAAGAGTTTGGATTTATTTCTAAGGGGGAGAAATGGGGAAATATTGATCAAAGGGTACAAACTTTCAGTTATAAGATCAGTAACATCTGGGGATCTAAATACTGCATACCGTATACTTTAAAGTTACTAACAGAGTAGATCTTAAATGTTCCCTCCATAAAAAATAAATGATTCCCTGGTGGCTCAGACAGTAAAGAATCTGCCTACAATGCAGGAGATCCAGGTTTGATTCCTGGATTGGGAAGATCCCCTGAAGGAGGAAATGGAAACCCACCCCAGTATTCTTGCCTGGAGAATTTCATGGACAAAGGAGCCTGGCAAGCTACAGTACATGGGGTCACAAAGAGTTGGATATGACTGAGTGACTAACACACAATTATATGGGATGATGGAGATGATAGTTAATGTTCTGGTGGTAATCTTTTGCAATATGTAAATGTATCAAATCACATTGAATAAATTTATATGTTAAATGTCAATTATATTTCAAAAAAGCTGGAGAAAAAAGTATGATGAGAAGCCTTTGCAGAATTTTGAGGAGGGTGGTAAGAACTTTTTAAATACCTTATGGCTGCTGTGTGGAAGGCAGACCACAACAGGGAAAAGAGAGGAGACAGAGAGGCAAGTAAAAGACTAGTGTAATCATCATCTGAGAGGGGATGGCAGCTCTGACCACAGGGTGCTAACAGGACAAGCAGATTCCAGACACCAGAAACAACAGTAGCAAAAGAGACCTGCCATGATTTAAACTCTTTTGAAAAATAAGAATTAGGAGGATTTTCAATGTAATATCTATGTACAAATATTTCAAATGGAAAGATACACCATGTTCTTGGGTTGGAAGAATCAATACTGTTAAAATGATTATCTACCCAAGGTAATCTACAGACTCAACAAAATCCCTAATTACAATACCAATGCTATTTTTCACAGAACTAGAAAAAGAGTTTTAAAATTTGTTTGGAAACACATAAGACCCCAAATAACCAAAATAATCTTGAGAAAGAAGAACAGAGCTGGAGGAATCACACTCCTGATTTCAGACTATACCATAAAGTTATAGTAGTCAAAACAGCATGATACTGGCAAAAAACAGACACAGATGAATGGAACAGAACAGAAAGCCCAGAAATAAACCCACACGATTAATCTATGATAAAGGAGGCAACAATATACAATGGAGAAAAACTCTCTTCAATAAGCAGTGCTGGTAAAACTGAACAGCTACAAGTAAAAAAAGTGAAATTAGACCATTCTCCAAAACCAGATTAAAAAAAAAAACAACCCAATGAATAAAAGACCTAACTGTAAGACCACACACTATAAAACTACTAGAGGAAAACAGGCAGAACATTCTTTGATATAGACTGCGGCAATATATTTTTGGCTCTGTTTCCTAAACTAAAGAAAACAAAAGCAAAAACAAACAAAGGGGATTTAATTAAATCACATAATATAGTCACTCAGCTCTGCAATGAGAAAATTATATAAAAATTATACATCAGTATGTTACTTCCCTACACAGCTTCATTGAAAAATTTCCCTGCTCTCATGTTTCATTCAAACAATCCTTCTGTAGTGTATATTTAAATGATCCATAGTTGGTAAACGTCTGTATATTATATTTGAGTGTGCATGTATATTATGTTACATTATCTTAAATTACTCTGCTTTGCAATTTCTCTTCCTTTTAAAACAAAGCTTCCTTTAGAATTCTTAGGCTTCAAAGGCAAGACCCACTCAAGTTGTAAACAAAAAGGAATACATAAACCCCAAACAAAAAGGCTTACATGCTGCTTCCCAGTAGCAAGAACTTTCTAGTATCACAGTGGTCTCTCTTGGAAAAAACGTCTTTTTGATTGTTTTGGCCCTTTGCTCTTCATTCAAGATGATTACTACCGGATCTTTCCTAGAGCTTGGCTCACAATGGTTTTAAATGAGTCAAGCTTTGGCGCCCCTTCACTAAAGTATTTGCTTTAGTGAATTCTAAATTTCTCTTACAGACTACAACTGTCTCAGAATCAAACTGCCTTCTGTAGTAATTGCTGAGCACATGGTACAACTGGAATCTTTGACATTCATTAAAAAAAAGTGTGTATGTATGGGAAGGTGGGTGAGAAAAGAAAAAGAGTAAACAAATCAATCATAAGAAATTAGCATGTTTAAGTAAATCACTATACTGCTCAGAAAGAAAGATCTGACAGAGACACTCAGAAGGGATCAGCCTGCAGGTTTGGCCAAGATGGATTTCTGCTTATCACTTTTCATTCTTCTTATACATTAAATTGTTTTTCTCATTGGAAGAGCTGTTTTTATTAGGGTATCTTCATTTTAAAATGTTCTCGATGCCGTGAGAACTTGGTTAAATTGCTACCAATTCTCAAAGCGAAAAGGAGTTTTAACCTTCAAGGAAAATCAGCGATCATACACTTACTACAATGCAGTATGTACATGGAAACACAAGGTTCCACAGTCACAGGAAACTGAAGCTTTGTGATAGATTATTAGCAGATAATTAGCTAAATATTCTACAAAGCTGAATGATTTTTATACAATACTATGACACCATATTCCAGTCACATAAGATAATCAGATGCATGGCTACCCTCCATATACATGACAGTATTTACTACTCTCCAAATAAACAGTACTGATAAAACAAATGAAAAACGTAATATGGGGCCTATACTACTTGTGAGTTCATTCAAATATCAAAATTCTTTAAAAATGTTTGCAAGAGTGGAAATTTTCCTCAATATTATACGTTTACTTATTTTTTCTTGAAAAGGACACCTTTTTCTTCAGTTCAAAATGAGTTATTTGACTATCTCAATTCATGTCTTTTTATAATGCATTTTAGAACCTTACCAGAATACAAATATTAATTTTGTTCTACAAGTGAAGTGAAAGCCCTCAGTCATTTCCGACTCTTTGCGACCCCATAGACTTCACAGTCCATGGAATTCTTGAGGCCAGGATAGTAGAGTGGGTAGCTGTTCCTTTCTCCAGGGGATCCTCCCAACTCAGGGATTGAACCCAGGTCTCCCACATTGCAGGTAGATTCTTTACCAGCTGAGTCACAAAGGGAAGCCCTATCCTACAAAGATGCTTCTTACATCTATAAATTAATCATTTGATACTTTTAGCAAGCAGCTATTGAAGAAAACCAATAGTAGTATCAGGCACTATGCTTTTTGAGTCATTATCCTTTTGGAGACAACATTCATTTCTATATTGTTAAAAGGAGGGCTTTTTAAAATGTCTCATTTGTACACTCTCATAAGAATTAATTTTGATAAATGGATGTATTTACATTTATTATTTACATTTATTATTTTAACATGATACTGAAATTATGATTCATAGTTTTATCTCTACATATGAATAACATCTGTTCTTGCCAGGGATTGAAATATTTGATCTAACTGTTCAAATATATTAATGCCATAGACACATTTTCCTTTGGAGACTACTGGCAGTTTATCAAAATCTCTTTCTTTTTCCTTAGCACACAATAGGATTACATTTCCCAACTTCCCTTGCACTTAAATCTGGCCACATGACCCAGCTCTAACCAATGAAATGTGAGCAGGCGTCATTTGTCTATCTCTACGTTTTGCTCATATACACTCCCATGTGCTCCTCTGTGGTATTTTCCCTTCTACCAGCTTAATGGAGACAATAACAAAGTAAAGCTATAAATAAAAGGAATCTGGATGTCGGGCTGACTATGAAGAAGAAAGGGAAGGGAGGGAAGTCGCTCCGTCATGTCTGACTCTTAGCGACCCCATGGACTGCAGCCCACCAGACTCCTCTGTCCATCGGATTTTCCAGGCAAGAGTACTGGAGTGGGGTGCCATTGACATCCTCCAAATTCAAACACTCAGCCAGGACTGTTAAATGAACAATAAAAGTTGTAACACACTTTTGAATCAGTTTTTTTTTTTTTTTTTTTTAAGAAATTAGCCAATCCTAATTAATGTACTTAGAGAAAAATTGGAAGAAATATATAATGAGATTAGAAAAAAAAGGATGAGACTAATAGAAGTAACAGGGTTAAAAGAAACAAATTTCAGTAACCATCCTCTATCTGCTGCCTGTACAACAGATCCCAACAGCAGCTAGGACAGGTCAAGGGTGCTGGAATGGGAGAAGGAAGAGTCAGCTTGATGCAAGAACATTTCCTGCTGCTCTTCCTAAATTACCTTCTTCACACCCCTCTCTTTTTCTGGTATGGATGGAGAAAAGAGCCCAGCCATTAAGTTGGTCCTATTCTAATGCCTGCCTTGTGGCCAAGGTGGAGAAAAAAATTTGCAACTATTTTCAGAGAATCTTAGGATAGTCTGATATTCGCCAAGGACAAAGTGAAAGCACTGCCTTTCTTGAGATGGTAGAAGACAGAAGACTTTACATCTGGTCTACTTCCTGTCTCCACAGTCCCTCTTCATTCTCCCTCAACATCTCCTTATTAAATACTATCTTGCAGAATCACAGTGTCAGCTTCTTTCTTCCTTCTGACTATAAACATACTTTTTTTAAAAAATCCATAACAATCACACACACACACACAAAATGACAATTAGAAAACAACAACCACAATCATAAAACCTGTTTTGTAAATCTGCTACCTTGAGTTATAGCTCATTTGTTTTTTACCTCTTTAACTCCTCACTTATATACCACCTATTCACTCTTTCAGTCATTATTTACTATTTATTGTTGTTATTAGCTATTAACAAAAATGTATTAAATATTAGTTTGTTTCAAATCTAATAACATGGTTCTGGAGGCACAAATATAACAAAGACAAAACATTTGCTTTTGACGATTATACAGAACTGAGGAAAAAAGACGAAAATAATTACACAGCAAGATGATTATTTTGCAGTCTAGATACAATTAAAGGGCTATGAAAAGTGCTTCCTCTCTCAAAAGGCACAATTAATACTACCTTTCGGCTGGAGCAAAAAGCTTCATAGGAGGAATGACATTTGAATTGAAAAGACACAGGCTTTTATAAGTCAAACAAGGGAAAAATGAATATTTAGGTAGAAATAACAAAGGCAATAAGCAATATGAGACAAACATGGTGTACAAAGAGAAATAATTGCAGCTGAAGAAGCAACAAGTACTCTGCTATGGTTAGAATGAAGGAAAGAAAGAGAGGGACTGGTGGTTGTCCAAAAGAGGTGACTTAGAGTCCTGTTTTGAAGAGTCTTACTAAGCTTGAAACTTTATATTGTAGAAAACTTTTAAGAAGGGGAGATAAATGATCTGATGTATATGAAAAAGCTTCATGGTGGAAAACCGGATTATGTAAGAGTCAGGAAGATGGAAACTCATCAAAGGTTCAGATAAATGTTGCTGTTGTTCAGTTGCTCAGTTGTCTGACTCTTTGTGACCCCATGGACTGCAGCACACCAGGCTTCCCTGTCCATCACTATCTCCCAGAGTTTGCTCAAACTCATACTCATCGAGGCAGTGATGCCACCCAACCATCTCACCCTTTGTTGCCCTCTTCTCCTCCTGCCCTCAATCTTTTCCACTGGAGGTCCATGCTGAAGGGGTTAGTGTTCAGCACTTGCATTATAAAGCACTTCAGTGACCAGAAAAGAATTTTCCCTCTTCTGCTTAAGCAAAAATTAGATTTCTTATTGGCTTTCACCCCTTCCCCAAATTGGCTGAGAAAGGCTACAATAGGTCTACAGAATTTTCTGAAGGCAACCATATTTTAAGAATTCCCACAGTAAGCCTCCCTTATTAAGGAAATTGTAGTCATGGCCAAATGAAAGGACTAAATGCACAATAACCATCACTTTTATTCTGAGCATTAGAAAAGTGCTCATCAGAACCAAAATTTTGTCTTTTCCTATCTCCATCTGTGAAAAGGCCAGACTTAATAACAGCATCCTCTGAACAAGAACTATAGCCTTTTAGCAGCAGGTGGTTCCTACCTCTGCCTACAGAATTGCAGCCCAACAATCTGCTCAGAATTGCAGAGAACTCAGTAGAATGTGCTTATGACTCAGGCTGTTGAGTAGGAGGACTGTTATTGTTATTTTAACTCATGCCAGAGTATGTGGGCAAGTCTCCCTCTTTCTGTCTCAAGTTAACCAAGAGACATCCCTCTTCAAAACCTCACCGCTGGAATAGATTCTTACTCAGTTAGAGCCAGAATGGTTTGGGGTCTGAGTACGACTGCCAGCTGATAGGAGAGATATTAGAAAAGGCTTTCATACAGGGAACATCTGATATTCTAACTTACCAACAAAATTTACTTTTAGAATGCTTAAATCTGCCTTTAAAATTACTTGCACAGAGTGCCATGGACCAGAGCTGAATGCTGATGAGATAGTAGTTAGCACAAGTCAAAGGTACTTGTTTTCAGAAAGGATGGTGAAAATAGCAGGTCTTTTTCACTTTCCCTTAACTGTTGGGGTATTGTGGTCCTACTGTTTGTCTTTCTCTTGCCAAATGTTCTCAACAGTGTAAATACTCATCAAGTGCTGCTCCTAAGGAATATTGTAAAAATGAAACAAAAAAATCACCCTATTTTTACAGAATATTGTCTTAAAGGATAAACTTCACCCAACAACATTTCAGGAAAAGGTGTAAATCTATTCTGAAGATACAGAAATATCAAAGAAATGTCAGGCTGTGGCAAATATTAATATTATTAGGTAGACAAAACATGACATGGAATACGAAAATAAATATTTTCTGCTTTTAAAATTGTTTTCTCATTTCCACCTAGCTAATTTGTCTCTGTTTTTCTGATGTTATAAATTAAGATTCAAGATTACATATCAGTAGCATACAATATTATCAAAATGCTATAAAATTATGCATCAAAAAGAGGCAGGAAAGTTCCTCAGCATTCCAGAAGTGATGTGCAAACTGAAAGAATCCTGAAAAGGGCAACAACCATCACTGGCATTCATTAAAGATAATGTATGTATTCCAAAGTAACCCTTGCATACGTCTCTAGTCCTTCAAAAAGGAGGGTCCACCAAGACAGAGACACCAGTCCAGAGACAGCCCAGAATACCACAATGTCAGAATATCACATTACATTACATAGAGAGGATATGGAGATGATGTCAGGGAGGTAGAAGATGTCAGCGGATACAGCACCTTGTTGGCCATAGTAGGAGTGTGGGTTTTCTTTTGACTATTAAAGACAGTCAGTGGTGAATTTTGAATGAGACATCATATCAATTGATTCATAAAAGATCAGACTATGTGAACAATAGATTTTACAAAAGCAAGACTGAGCATAGGAGGCTATTGCATTAGCTAAGGTGAGAGAGAGTGGATTCTAACAAAACAGGTGAAGACAATGAGAAATGATTAGATTCTGGACAGAGATAAGCTTGTTACTGTTACTATCTGTGATGAGGCTTAATTAGGTTAAATACTATGCCTCTAATAGGTAGTGGAGTCCAGAAATAATGCAACTGTCAAGGTTGTTTACTATACTCTAAATGTTTACATGGGGCTTTTGTGTCAAAGAGATGCTGATATTAAATGAAGTAGTAAGACTTAAATGTCAGAGAGATCTATCAATCTTTACACTAAGAATTACATGTATTAAGTTTGAAACATTCAATTCTAAATTTTACAAAATAATCAGTAATATTAGCACATGATTACAAAGCTTTTGACATTTACAAAGCATTTTCACTCCTGTTATCCTATACGGTGTTAAGATAGCATAGCAAAACAGAGATATCTAATAGTCACCATTACGGGATCACTGAAAGCCATTATCAATATCCTGTTTTTCTCTCTGGGTAGAGATGGTGCCTTCCTTACTTTTCTCACATCAGTCCCCTCAATGTTCAAAAGACGATCCTAATATCATTGGTGGAATAAATGAAACTGCTATTTACGCATCAAACAGGCTGTTTCCCCCATTCTTTTTCTGGCAGGGAGCTTAGCTTTGAAGTCTGAGACACATGAATTTGAATCTAGGCTATGCAACCACTATATGATCTTAGTAAGTTTCCCGAAATATATGGGCTCAATTTCCCATCTGCAAAACTGCATTGCTCTTGTGACCTGCAAGCTGTACAGCAAATCTTACATGTATTTATATTTTCCCAGCAAAGTTTAGTTTATCTTTTTTCTCTCCCAACCCTCAGAGTAGTAATTTATTCCCTTCAGGAAACAACAGTGAAAGTGCGGTCTCTTTTCTCCACACCCTCTCCAGCATTTATTGTTTGTAGATTTTTTTGATGATGGTCATTCTGACCAGTGTGAGGTGATACCTCATTGTAGTTTTGATTTGCATTTCTCTAATAATTGGTGATGTTGAGCATCGTTTGATGTGTTTGTTGGTCATCTATATGTCTTTGGAGAATGTCTGTGTAAGTGTTCTGCCCATTTTTTGATTGAGTTGTTTATTTGACACAGTGGGGGAATAAGAGGGTGGGATGAATTGAGAGAGTTGCATTGAAACATATATATTACCATATGTAAAACAGATAGATAATAGGAAGTTGCTATGTAACAAAGGGAGCTCAATCCAGTACTCTGTGACAACCTAGAAGGGTGGGATGGGGTCGGGGTTGGAGAGGGATTCAAAAGGGAGGGGATGGTTGATTTACATTGTTGTACAGCAGAAACCAACACAACATTGTAAAGCAATATTTTCCAATCAAAAATAAATTTTAAAAGAAAATAAAAAAATTATAAAATATTCAATGTCTATAAATCTTACTCGTATATATATTGATATTTCTTTTACTTTAAATGAACTATGAAATCAAATGTAGTGATAGAGAAAAATAAGAAAAAAAATCCTTTTTTAAAAGTTTCTCTCATGATTTTTGAAGGGAATATGAACAATTAATATGGGCCAAACAAGAGTGGTTTTCTTTTATGCATCTTTTAAATTTCAAAGGTAATATTTACCTTTGTAAATATTGCCAAATATTGTATTTGGGAATAGTCAGTATTTCATCTATGGAGAAATAAAACAGATTGTAATTATTGTGTTATGGCAAAAGCAGTAAAAAATATGAATACCATTACTGAGCAAGTACTCAGAGCCAAAAAAAAAAAAAAAAAAAAAAAAAGCCCATAACCAAAAGTTTTTCTAATAGGAAAAAAATGAAACAGAAACAGAATTGGCATGATATCACATATTAAGATGTTTGGATTGCTTATAAAATTCAAGAGATGCTTTGAAAGCCACACTTAAGCCCTTTTAGCATTAAATCTTCCAAAAGCTGAAAGTTATTTAGAAATAAATAACAATACTGAGCACCAGATGACTAAAACATTCAAATGAGTCAACTGTATGACAGAATGAGTCAATCAGATCTTCGTGTATTAACATGGATGAATCTCTAAATACAGTGCTGGGTGAAGGCAAGGTACAGAAGAATATCTGCAGTATGACACCATTTATGTAAACCGTCAAAATGTAAATGATCCTATGGAATATTATCTCATACATATGTCATTAAAGTTAGGAAGTCATTAAACACAGGAAGGTTATATCATCTTCAGGGTTGTGACACATTTTAGGAAGAAAGGAAAAGTTTATTTCTTTAGAAAAGATTTCAACAAAGCTGAATGCTAGCAATATGTTTTCAAATTCATGGGGCTGATACTTGAGTATTTATCATAATATTTCCTGTGTGTGTGTGTGTGTGTGTTTGTGCTCAGTCACACAGTCATGCCTGACTCTTTCGTGACTCCACAGACTATAACCCACCAGATTCCTCTGTCTATGGAATTCTTCAGGCAAGAATACTGGATTGGGTTGCCATTTCCTTCTCCGGGCGATCTTTGCCTACACAGAGATTGAACTCATGTCTCTTTGTACCTCCTGCATTGGCAGGCAGAGTCTTTATCCCTGTACCACCTGGGAAGCCCCAGTATTTCCTATATTTCACTCTGAAAATTTTGTAGATTTTCTTGACTAAAAATAAAATAATAAATAATGAAAGCAGTAAAGTTCATATTGCTATGGCCAATTTAAGATTGTATATTCAGTAGTTCCAATAGCAAGAAATTTAATGAAAATGCATTTTTCATCTCCTAGAATAAGAAATCATCATCTTTATTTTTTCAGTAATATTATTCTGCTTTTATCATAGGAATTGAGTCTAAAGAAAGATATGAAATCAAACAAAATATTCTTTCTGCTTGTACACTGAGCTAAAATATATACGTTCCTTCACTTACTTATGCAACAATTGTAAAGTAACAAGTACAAACATCAAATAAATTTTGCCTGTCATGACTTTTTGGTAAATGCATTGTAATTTTTCTTCCTTAAATTCAGATAGAACCAACTCAAAACAAAGGAGAATCTGATGACTAGACATTTCTATCACGACCAGCCTCACAATAATAGCTGGGCTGATACTTTTCCCAGTGACTTGCTCCCAGACCCAAGTATACAACGTTGGGTGAATCTCTACAACTACCTGCCTCCTTTCTCTCTACCTCATGCCCCAGTCTACAAAATGAGCATCCTTATAGCTACTCACAGGGCTGTTATAGGTTCAATTAATATGAGCTAAGTCATGTAGGACCACACCTGGCACATAGTAAGTGTTGAGAAAACACTGTTGGTTCTGTTAACCATAGCAGGAGAGACAGGCTTAATTCAGTCCTCATTTCAGAGAAATTTTTTTGTTCTTTTACTATGAAAGCATTCAAAACATTACAAAAGGTCATTTTAATAATCCTAAATCTATTAGCTATAAAAGGCATGTATATTTTCCCTTATTAAAATGAACTAAAATTTATTTAATAAAGATTTTTTTAAAAATACAGTTAATAAGTGGTTATTTTTTACAATTTTGTGTAATTCTTTTACTTTAGAGAGGCTAGGGTCTTACCTGTTCAAAGAAGTGGTAAAATGGTAAAGTTCGTTATATTGTGTTCTCAAAGGGTTGATAATATGTTCCGGTTTCTTTCTGTAAAAAAAAAAAAAAAAGAATTTAGGAAATTAATCATTTAATCTCTGATCCACATGTTACAATTACATTATGTAGATCAATATCAAATTCAACTCATGGCTTTACTCTTATATTGTGTAAATATGAGACTATGAGATGAATTTCATGAGGTTCTTAATAGTTATACACTGAGCATTTACAAAGAGCAAGGTCCTTTTCTGAGTGTTTCGAATAGAGAAGTAAAAATGTTAACTGTTGCAGACTTTTTTGTTTTACTTTTTAGCTTCACTCCAGTGAATAATATTTTAAATATTTTAATATAATTAAATTTTATTATAATAAATAATATTTTAAGTTGTTTAAATTGTTTTCAGCTAATAAATAACAGGCAATTGTAATCTCTCCTAAGAGAATATATTCATCCTGGTAAATCATTAATTATGTCCAGTAAGCCTTAAGGGACTGGGCCATTAGCCCAGTCTGCATTGATTCTCTATAGCCAGGCTGGAAGGGAATTTTTTTTTTAATCAACTAATTACATTTTCTTTCTAGAGTACTAAACTTATTTTGACATTCAAGATACTAAAAGTCATCCTGGATTAGTAGTTCTGCTTAGAATTCCACTAAATGCAAGGGACAGAACCGAGACCCATTTTTAAGTTGTGCTCTTACAATAGAATTGTGATGCTGGAGAAGACTCCTGAGAATCCCTTGGACAGCAAAAAGATCAAACCAGGCAATCTTGAAGGAAATCAACCCTGAATATGCCCTGGAAGGACTGATGCTGAAGGTGAAGCTCCAATACTTTGGCCACCTGAGAGAAGAGCCAACTCATTGCAAAAGACCCTGATGTTGGGAAAAATTGAGGGCAGGAGGAGAAGGGGATGAAGAGGATGAGATAGATGGATAGCATCACCAACTCAATGGACCTGAGTTTGAACAAAGTCTGGGAGATAGCAAAGAACAGGGAAGTCTGGTGTGCTGCAGTCCGGGGTCACACAGAGTTGGACACAACTTAGTGACTAAACGAAAACTTATTTTAAAATAGGTGACTAAAGCTACGCATCTCTGTGTGTCTTCACCAAGGCTTATGTGATTTTACACCTGGTAAAACAGACCCCATCACATTCTCAAGGAAGATGCTGCTCTAATAAGGAGCCCTCAGAATCAAACTGATAACTATTAACTCTTTTAAAGACCCAGAAGAAAGGGCAAACTTGGAAAGACATAGAATAGGGCATTCAGTTCTTCTCTGTGATTCCTCAGAGAAAAATGTGTATATGGACATAAACAGACAGGGGTCTGATGCAAAAGTGACAACCATTGACCAGGTAAGGACCTGTATTAAGTGCTTTTACATATATAAGTCACTTAACCTGCAGGAATCCACATACAATGTGCAGTAGAAAACAAATCTATTAATGCACATTAAAGACAGAAAGGCTTAACATTTTAAAAATGAAGAAAATTCTGCAGGCAGGAAGAAATACAGTAGAATTCTCCATTCCCTCAAATAACTTGATAGATATTTTAGGAAAAAAAATATTCAACCATCCAGAACTCTGTATACAACTATCCTTTTTTTTTTTCAGTCTTGCTCAGTGATTCTCAAATTTGGAATATATATTAGTTCTATACACAGTAAGACTCTATTATATAGAGTTCTATACCCAATAACAAGAGTAAAGAATTTTAAAGGTAGTTTTGATCAAAAGCAAGTGAAACCTCATAGGTTGATTTCAGAACAAAATAAAAATGGTAAACCAGTTCTGCACCGTGTTCAGAAAGAGTCTGGGTAATTAATCAATGAATACTAAATAAAGTATCATCCTTTATTTCTTCTTTAAATTCCTTCTTTTTCTTCAATTCTTCTTTTAAACTTAAACAAACAGTTTATTTATTTGCCTGCTTATGGTCTTAGCTAAGGCATGTGGGATCTTTCATTGTGGTGCATGGACTCTCTAGTGGTTGGCAGGCTCCCCAGCTGAAGTACACAGGCCTAGCTGTTCTACAGCATGCAGGATCCTAGTTCCTCGACCAGGGATCGAACCCATGTCCCCTGCATTGCAAGACGGACTCTCAACCATTGGACCCTCAAGGAAGCCCTTCCTTAAATTCTTCAATGTGCATTTTTTTTTTGTTTCATCTTTATGATTCTCAAATCAACATGCACACATGTATACATGTACAAGTATCCAACTATATCTGCCTGCTATATATTTTACCCTAGTAAAAATAGCAATTCTATAGAACAGAGGTCAACTAACTATAGTCCACAGACCAGATCCATCCTGATACTGCCTGTTTTTCCTAAGGTAGTGTTTTGGGCACACAGCCATGTCTATTCATTTCCCTGTGGTCTATGGCTGCATTCAGGCTCCACTGCCAGAGCAGAGCAGTTGTGACAGACTGTGTGGTCCTTCGTATATTTATATATCATCCTAAATATTACTATCTGGCCCTCCACAGAAAATATTTGCTTATACCTGTTATCAAGGGACATGTTTGTCATTTGAGTAACACTTCAATATTAAAAAACAATCTCCTAGCTTTTAAAGTTTTTTTTTCCAAAAATTAACTCAATACTGATATATGAATGAGAGAAATTCCAGCCTTAAACACTTAAAAGCTAATTTCACTCCACAGGAATTGGAGAATTATTGGCCACAGCATGAGATGATTATTGGAAAGCTGAAAGTACTCAGTATTGATTCATCATAAAAATAATGCCCCATTTACCCATCATCCATATTTTTGTGGAGTTCTTTGGTTTATTATAAAATTAAAATGACTATCTTTTTTCTAGGTTTTATTTTATGAGAAAAGATAAATGCCATTTTGGGAATTATTTTTTAAAAGCAATTTATGGCCTATTCCATAAGGCTGTTTTAAATTAACACAGTGCAATTAGAGGTGATCATTTTTACTCCATATCAAAAGATTTAAATTAGCACAATTTTGTTAAGAATATTTTCCATAGTTTTAGTATTTGCTACAGTGGCTGAAACATCACTAAAATAATCCTAGCAAATGCTTATATGGCATTTATTAATCTGCCAGACATTCAATGTTCCAAGCACTTCATATACATTAATTCACTTACTCTTCTCTATCACCCTCTAAGTAGGCAACGCTTATTTTCCTCATTTTACAGATGAGAAAACTGAGGCCAAGAGACTTCCCAGCATGATACAGCTAGAAAGTAGCCAAGTCTTTCAGACTTGATAGACCCCAAAGTTGGTTTCAGGTCTTCAACTCTGGTTAAGGACAAGTTCAACCATAAAGGCTTTGTGGCTTCTCTGAAAAGTGGTATTTCATCTATGGAAAATTGCAATTTACTGAAACTACTTAGCACATCTATTATTCAATATATTCAGCTTCTTGAACAAACTGAAATTTACTCAGTTGTTCCACTGATTGTATCATGTTTGCTTATGCCACTTTCCAGAACTGCTTAGAACTGGACCTGAACATTGTTGAGAATCATGACTGACACCTGACAAAGTCAACTGATTGACAACAAGATATAGAGGCTGGCCTACATGTGATAGAGAACAGGATGTGCACTGGCTTCACAAAGTAAGATGAGTGTATAATTGAAGGAGGAAGCCAAGAAAAACACTTGTTCAGCTATAAACAATTCAGCTTTTATCAGGTGGGTTATTCAGATAAATAGAATGTATAGATAGTGCACTTGGCTGCATATAATACATATTTAGCTGTGGTATATTTATATGCAAGGTATGTGACACGTATAGGGTTGAAATTAGAATGATAAATTGATGTAGGCTTTCAGAATCTCACGGAGAAAATATTACCAAGGTGTGCTTTTCCCAATGATACAAGAACCCACGTTTTATTCAGCAATAAAATAATGATGAAATCTTTCCTGAATTGCTAGACCAGAGTATACTTTTCATTAACCTTTGAAATACATTCTAGCATTAAGTTTCATTTGGTTATTTTGCATGTTTTGACAGACTTTTGTCAGATCACCTAAACACTGAGGTGCTTAAAGTTGCTGGAATCCTGAAAAGCGTTTCTGCAGGCTAAGCTTAACCTCATCAGCTAGTGTTAGCTCTCAAATAAACTAATATTAACATCGTTCTCTACTATCAATATGCTTTATGAGATTTTGAACAGTTCATGTAATTCAGTGCACTTGTCCAGGATAACCAGATTTCAACTAAATGGCCAATACCATTGGGAAAATATCCACAACCCAGCGGTCTTTAAACGGAGAGTAGCTACCAACATACCCATTTAGTTCAACATGCTACTCAACCATCTCCATCCCCTAAAGGTTTAGAAACAGTTCATTATCACTGATTATCCACGAGTTACTGAAAGTCACAGTGAACCAAACTCACTGCTAACTGAACAGACCAGAGAAAGGATCTTCTTCTTTTTCTGCCAAAGTTCTTTTAGGAGAACATTATGTTTCCTGCAAAGGAAATATGCTTAAAAATGTACACTTGAAAGAACTAAGGACAGTTAATATAAGTCCTATTCAAAACATACACTCTCCAATTGACCAGAGACTAGGTAAGATAGACAGAATTCTCCTTTTTAATCCCCAGACCTGCTATTTCAGGCTATTTCCAAGGACTAGCAGGCTGCATTAAGATGACTTAATAGAAATTAGCTAGTTTTGTCCAAGACTCTCAACATAATTCAGGGCAATAAAAAGAAGATACAAATAGGTGAAGGATAAAGGATTGGATTAGTCAGAAAAGTCAGGTTTAAGTCACTGAGTCTTTAGAGAATGAAGGTTTATAAACTATTCATGCAAATCCTGATGTAAGTAGAGTAACTCTCCAGGCCACCTCACTCCATGGTGATGACCCAGCAAACTGTGTATATTCTTCTTGTGGCTCAACGAACTCATGGCATCTGAGATTACTGCACCAGGAGAGGAAGACATCTGGAAGGTTGTGCGCTGGCCCCTCAGTGCTTCAACAAGGAAATGACACTCATCACTGCCTTTCACAGCCTCCCGACTAAACCAACCACAGGGGCTCTGGCCAAATGCAAGGGGTTGAGAAACATGAAAGCTAGATGGAGATTGGGTGAGCAGTACAGTTCTCATCACAAGAGTGAAAAAGGCATGATGAGATACCCAGTGGCTATTTTAGGGCCATCTTTAGATTCCTTCCTTGTTGCAAAGTGTTGACAAGAAATAACGCTCAGTGATACCAGCTAAAATCTTATTTTGCTAAATTAACAAATGCTGACTCTGACCAGATATATACTTGTTACATAAATATTCATCTTTTAAATGCTTTCTTAATATGAATTGACCCTGAATATAGAGAACCTCGGGCATCAAGAGGCTACTGATGTCAGTGTTTTCATTTACTGATGTGTTGCACTATTGTTTTCTGCTCAGAACACAGAATATATCCGAATAACGCCTCTTTGCTTGACAGAAAGCCATCTGTTTGTTTCTAATTTTATACAAACATCAACCATTTAAAAATGTTCGATTAGGTTAATGCAGATGCACAGGTTCCTGTGGTATAAAGAGAAGGGTCTGGGGACGGAAACAAGGAAACAAAGCTGCCATAAAACTTATCATGCCAGATGTCACTGCATGATTTCCCTCTCAGGTGCAAAAGTATTCTGTCAAAGTGACAAAATCTAAGTTTCTTGGCCTGGCTGCAAGGACTTGCATACTGTGACTGTACTTT
Organism: Aepyceros melampus; assembly: GCA_006408695.1. Taxonomy (NCBI): domain Eukaryota; kingdom Metazoa; phylum Chordata; class Mammalia; order Artiodactyla; family Bovidae; genus Aepyceros; species Aepyceros melampus. The sequence goes on from SJXQ01002731.1 coordinate 106,155, forward strand.
TTCAAGTTTATCTCTGATTTTCTACCACCACAAGCCCTCACATCTTCTTAGACTAGTTACTCTGTAGACCTAAAAAATGCCCTTTTCATTCAAGCTTCATATTTTTCTTCTTTCTTCTGTGAAGTCCTCTTCTTGCCTCTTTGTCTCTCCCTCTCCCCTCTTCTGTACTTCCTCTATGTCTGGCAATGCCTTGTTGAACTGCAGCTCTCTTCTCTAAGAACACTCCCTAGTCACCTCCAAGAATGTCTCTGTCCACTGGTTCCTGGTTCTTGTTTTTATCACTTATTTGGCATTCATATGAACTATCCCAGGTGGCACTAGTGGTAAAGAACCTGCCTCCCAATGCAGGAGACGTAAGAGACTTGAGTTTGATCCCTGGGTTGGGAAGATCCTCTAGAGGAGGGCATGGCAACCCATTCCAGTATCCTTGCCTGGAGAATCCCATGGACAGTGAGCCTAGTGAGCTACAGTCCATAGGGTTGCACAGAGTTGGACACGACTGAAGCAACTTAGCATGCATGCACACCTTCTATTGTTAATTGCAGCTTATTGAAATGGAAACAAATTCACATGCCACCCTTTGCTGCTTTATTTCAATACTAGAAGTTGTTTTTAGTTGCTAAATCACGTCCTGCTCTTTTGCAATCTCATGGACTGTAGACCACCAGGCTCTTCTGTCCATGGGATTTCCTAGGCAAGAATGCCAGAGTGATTGCCACTTCCTTCTCTGGGGGATCTTTCTGACCCAGGGATTGAACCTTCATCCCCTGCATTGCAGGTTGATTCTATACCACTGAGTCACCAGGCCACTGAGCCACTACTGATTTCTAGAAGTCATTGGTTCCTATCAAATATATGGATTCTTTTTCTTCCCATAGTATTTTAAAATCAAAACAAGTGCAACTGAAGGACAAAAAATATTAAGCCATACAAGAACATACAAAGCACTTTAAGTAAGGCTGTCATATTATCAAATTATCCCAAGAGGTATTAGCAATTTCCACTTCTATTTCCTTAGCCTATCAACAGCACTGTGTACTATTTGTTTAAACTCCACCCCATCCCACTCCAACTACTCTGTAAGCTCTAGGTGGGCAGGGGCCATTTTATTTTGCATATATTCTCTTTTATACTACTATACTTCCTGTCTAGAAGCAAGTTCTTAATAAATATTCATCTGAAGAAATTGAAAAATTGAGGTATGCACTCCAAAAAGTTAAATACTTTAATTTTGTGTATATGAATTTCTCTGTTCTATGCAATGAAATGTGACTTCCCTGGTGGCTCAGAGGTTAAAGCATCTGCCTCCAATGCCGGAGACCCGGGTTTGATCCCTGGGTCAGGAAGATCACCTGGAGAAGGAAATGGCAAACCACTCCAGTATTCTTGCTTGGAGAATCTCATGGACTGAGGAGCCTGGTGGGCTGCAGTCCATGGGGTCACAAAGAGTCGGACACGACTGAGTGACTTTACATTACATTACATTACATGCAATGAAAAGTCCTTTCTACCTGGCTTACTGTTTTTCAGATTTGAAAATGGGTGATTAGTAAATGTTGAATGAATGAATAAACAAAAAAATGATAGCAGTGATGATAGTAGTTTATCTTCCTAAGCATTCTGATGAGAACTTGTTAAATCAGATCTTTGAAATGAAAATAACACATATTTTGGACATGGAAGCTGTGTTAGAGCCTTGGCCCATGACCTACTGGCTGCAGACTACTGGGCAGACCTTTTGAATCCTCAGTTTTATCATCAGTAAAACGGAGATTACCCATGCAATTTCCCTTACAGAGTTACTGCAAGAATTAAATAAAATCATCTGTAGAAAAGTGCACTGACAACTGTGATGTGTCAATGTCAGCCTTCAGATACTATTTATTCACCACGTAGCACAACTACATACACGTGTGCAGATATTACCTATTAGCTTGTATAAAGTTCATGCTGATGTGAAATTTCTTAGCTTCAACTCTTCTCTTTTTCACTTGGCTGCCAAATTCCTTTCATAAATTCTTAGGACACAGGATGTCTTTGGGAAAGATAGCGCTCAATAAAGAAAGCATCTCATTCACTAACAGCCCCAATTTCACCTGCTGGGAGCAAACTGTCAACCTACGGCAGCACACCAGGAAAGCATTTGGCTGAACCGAGTGACAGAATACCAGGCTATTTTTGGGGGTCACTGTGAGCACGCAAATTCCAGCTGTGGCCTAAAGAAATAAGAATTCAGTCAACTGATGATGTTCATTGCTTGAGCTCCTGTACTCTCTGAGAATGACATTCTTGACTGCTGGATCATTTGAAAAGATGTACATTGCTAAATGTCTCTTTTTCTATAAGAGGCTCCACCAGAGAGGGAAAATACATGCTATTCTCCAGTCATCTGACCGGAAAAATGAAATTCTGGCAAATCGACTTTTTTCCCGGAGAGCTAAAAGCTCCGAAACAGAGGGATTTCATCAACTGACTGGCGTCTTGGGGTGGAGTTTACAATTAAGGGTGATCTCCAGCTGGTTCAGGTTTTTCATCTTCTGCTGCGTATTGTCCAAGAGGCAACCCATGAGAATTTAATTAGCACAGTGAGGCCTCAGTGGGCACCCACCCCTCCCCCTTCTGTAATGCTAATTTGAAATATCTCCTCTTCCTTCTAAGTTATTTTCTGTGGCAGCCAACATTTTATTACTAAAGAAATTGCCAGTAATGACCCATTTGAAAAAGCCAAGATTTCTTAATGGAGTGAGAATATGACTTACTTGCTGAGAATATCAAAATAAAAGCTAGCCCTGAAATGCACCTGAATCCACTATATTAGCATTCCTGTGTGTTCTGGAAATTCTATAACAGTATTTGTGTATGCAAGATATACCCCAACAGTAATCTTAAAAATATTAAAACACACAAGGACAGAGCGTTAAGATTTCATCAAAAGGGGAAGACTTGGCCTGGAGCTACTAGTAACAAAGGAGTGGGGAGGTTGCCGGCCTATAAATAGGAGGCAAAGGAGGAAACGGATCCTCTGCTGGAGACTTCTTTAAAATGTTTTCTCCACCTCTTCTATTATTCTGTCAGTGGCCATGTAATTCCCTCTTTTCTGCTCTTTTCAGAAGAGTATTCTATTATTATGCTTTATTTAAGGCTAAGATTTAGGTAAATAAACAGACACCACAGAGTTGAAGGGCAGTTGGAACGGAAGGAGGAGAAGGGAGAAATCAACACAGGAGGAGGGGCGCAGAGAGATGGGGACCGCAGGGCTGGAGCCAGACGCCAGGGAAACCGGGAAACCGAGCACTGCGTGCTCATGAAAGGCTCTTACCTAAAGCTCCCAGCAGCCACTTGACATCTATAATCAAGCCATACACGACTGATTTATAAAAAAAAACAAAAAACACAACTTATAAAAATAAGACTAAAGTCTAAGCTTTTTTAAAAAAAGCAAATAAACCAATGAGATGGCAAATATTCCAGCTGCTCTAATTACGGTTGTTCCGAAGGAGAAGTGATGGTTGCCAATGCCTTGTTTGGGTTCCCCTGGGCTCCCCAGGATCACATCAGCCACCTTTGGTATTTGCAGACACAAAAGTTTGCTTCAGAGGTAGGGTTTTACCCTCACACTCTGAGAATGTTTTTTGAACTACTGTAGGCCAGTGAACATGCAACCATTTTTATACAAATTATTGCAGCATTAAAAATGTATACCTGGATCACTTTGCTGTACATATGAAACTAACACAACATTGTTACTCAAATATACTCCAATATGAAACAACTTTTTAAAATGTATTAGCTTTTAAAAATGTGGCTTCTCTAATTTTTTTTTAATGTATTATCTTTTAAAAATGTGGCTTCCCATAATTACAGTACAAAAATCTTTGAGGCTTAGGGTGGGCTAACTCTGTGTGCCACGCTACTCTCCCCACATGCCAACTGACCAACCCATCTCCAAGGATCTTCCTAAAACAGTGAAGTCCAGCAGTGCCCCCTGTACATAGGGATGGGCATTATATCATCTTTAGCCAAGTCTTGACTTTAAGGGCTTTTAGAAGTACCTTATTAGTGAAGGAGTACAGATCCTACAGGATAGTGGTTTTGTTTTGTTCAGTTAATCTGTTGATGATTTTATTTTTCCCATCTTACATCCATCCTGTTTCAATGTAATGTCAAACTGAAAGTCATTCAGCTAAAAGAAAACTTTAAGGAAAAACAAAAGAGTGAAAACATTTAAAAGAGAGCGTAGAAGCCATGTTTGATCTCCTCTTTGTCTCTCTCTTTTTTTTTAACTTTACAATATTGTATTGGTTTTGCCATACATCAACATGAATCTGCCATGGGTATACACGTGTTCCCCATCCTGAACCCCCTTCCCACCTCCCTCCTCGTATCATCCCTCTGGGTCATCCCAGTGCACCAGCCCCAAGCATCCTGTATCCTGCATCGAACCTGGACTGTCTCACATTTTGGATGCTCTATATGGTCAGCATGAACTCGCTACTTTCCCCACACACAGTAAGTCTGTTCTGAGCTCTTCAACTACTCTCCTTGGTTCTTTGGCGATCTCCTAGTGACCACAGAAAGGGATTAGACCCTGATCTAGTGGAAGGTAATCTTACCAATAGCCTCCAGAAATTCATTGATAGCTATTACAGTAGAGCATACATAGGAAGGAGTGAAGACTCATTAGATCCATATATAACTTAAAATAACCCTAAATTCTGAAATCCTAGAGAAGAAAATGGCAATCCACTCCAGTATTCTTGCCTGGGAAATCCTACAGACAGAGGAGCTTGGCAGGTTCACGGGGTTTCAAAGAGTTGGATATGGCTTGGCAACCAAACAACAACAAACAAATCTGAAATACAGATTTCTATTAAATTGTTTGTAAGATAACATATATTTCCATTGCAAGAACAAAAAATAAGGAACTTTATAAGTGTTAGAAGGAAGTTATTAATACAAGCTTCATTGTCCTACACCACAGGGGAAAGTGTGGGGGGAGAAATTGAGAGATTGGGATTGACACATATGATGTGGGCTTCCCTTGTGGCTCAGCTGGTAAAGAATCCCCCTGCAATGTGGGAGACATGTCTTTGATTCCTGGGTTGGGAAGATCCCCTGAAAAGGGAAAGGCTACCCACTCTAGTATTCTGACCTACAGAATTCCATGGACTGTATAGTCCATGGGGTCACAAAGAGTCAGACAGGACTGAGTGACTTGTACTTTCACACAATTGATATTATGTATAAAATATATAACTGGACTTCTCTGATGGTCCAGCGGTTAAGAATCTGCCTCTTTATGCAGGGGACACCAGTTCATCCTTGGTCCGTGAAGACCCCACACGCTGCAGGGCAACTAAGCTTGTGTACCACAACTACTGAAGCCTGCAAGCTCTAGAGCCCATGCTCTGCAACAGTAGAGGCCACCACAGTAAGGCAATGCGCCGCAACTAGAGAAACAACTAGACAGCAACAAAGACCCAGCACAGCCAAAATGAAAACAAATAAAAATGTAATATATATATATATATAAAACTAATGAGAATATACTGTATAGTACAGGCAACTTTACTTAATGCACTGTGATAACTTGAAGGGGAAGGAAGTCCAAAAGAGAAGGGAAATATGTATATGTACAGCTGATTCATTTTTCTGTACAATAGAAACATTGTAAAGAAACTAAATTCCAATAAAAATTAATTAAAAAAAGATTCCCTTGGAACTTGGAAATGTTTCAATGCCTTGAAAGTTGAAAGTTAGAAAGTTAAGTCACTCAGTCGTGTCCAACTCTTTGTGACTCCGAGGACTGTAGCCCACCAGGCTCCTCCATCCATGGGATTCTCCAGGCAAGAATACTGTAGTGGGTTGCCATTTCCTTCTCCAGGCGATCTTCCCAACCCAGGGATCAAACCCAGGTCTCCCGCATTGCAGGCAGACGCTTTAACCTCTGAGCCACCAGGGAAGTCCTTTAATGCCTTAAAGGAGGCATTAATCACAAAAGATCTTTCATTTCTCTCCATGTTCTTGAACACTGTACTGACTGTAGCATCATCTAACATTTTCTAAAGTTCTAGTGTAAATATAAATGTGTATTGAATAGTTCTCTCATTAATTTAACATAGTATTTTCTATAGATGGCTACTGAAGAGCCAAGTTTCCCATGGGACCAAAAGGAATAGTATTTATATCATTATAAGACGGGTGATAAGCCCAGTCATATCAGCCCCAGGGGAAATTTCTGGTTTCCAGTTTCCCAGAGAATTAGTTTTGAACATTATCCAAACCAAGAGTAATTTCTCTTAAACAATTAAAATTCTTTCCCCCAAAGAAATAATCTGTGAAGGTATCTTCAAATAAATCATGTCATAGCATCATCTAACATTTTCTAAAGTTCTAGTGTAAATATAAATGTGTATTGAATAGTTCTCTCATTAATTTAACATAGTATTTTCTATAGATGGCTACTGAAGAGCCAAGTTTCCCATGGGACCAAAAGGAATAGTATTTATATCATTATAAGACGGGTGATAAGCCCAGTCATATCAGCCCCAGGGGAAATTTCTGGTTTCCAGTTTCCCAGAGAATTAGTTTTGAACATTATCCAAACCAAGAGTAATTTCTCTTAAACAATTAAAATTCTTTCCCCCAAAGAAATAATCTGTGAAGGTATCTTCAAATAAATCATGTCATTATAAGAAAGCTTCCTTAAGAGTCAAATTAAATTTCTTAATCTGATGATCTCATAACAGAAATGCAAACATTTCAAAAATTGGCACTAGAATAATTAGAAAGTTTGGTTTTTATCATTCTCCAAATTTCAAGAGTTGATTATGTTTATTAGCAAAGAGATCTGGACTCTTCTCATATAAAAGCTTATAAAATAAATGATTGTCAAGATTTTTAAAATTTGAGTAATTTCATTATTAGTGTCCAATGAAGGTGTTGAGTGAAACAAAGCATAATTCAAGTGATATCACATACATATCACAAACTGATCAACCTTAGGCAAAAACCTGGTAAAAGCTCAGGATCCTCTATGATCCACCTCCCAGAATCCTGGAAATAAAAGCAAAAATAAACAAATGGGATCTAATTAAAATTAAAAGCTTCTGCATAACAAAGGAAACTATAAGCAAGGTGAAAAGACAGCCTTCGGAATGGGAGAAAATAATAGCAAATGAAGCAACTGACAAACAACTAATCTCAAAAATATACAAGCAGCTTATGCAGCTCAATTCCAGAAAAATAAATGACCCGATCAAAAAATGGGCCAAAGAACTAAATAGACATTTCTCCAAAGAAGACATACGGATGGCTAATAAACACATGAAAAGATGCTCAACATCACTCATTATCAGAGAAATGCAAATCAAAACCACAATGAGGTACCATTTCACACCAGTCAGAATGGCTGCGATCCAAAAGTCAACAAGCAATAAATGCTGGAGAGGGTGTGGAGAAAAGGGAACCCTCTTACACTGTTGGTGGGAATGCAAATTAGTACAGCCACTATGGAGAACAGTGTGGAGATTCCTT
>SJXQ01002731.1:113905-206464 GCA_006408695.1 Aepyceros melampus
GGATTGGGAGTTCATGTACATTCGTGGCTGATTCATGTCAATATATAGCAAAACGAATACAGTATTGTAAAGCAAAACAAACTAAAAAATAAAAATTATTAAAAAAAAAAAATAAAGAAGCCCCACAGATATGTCTTCCAGCACCTTTACTGGGTTAAAATGAACTTTCCTTTTTTTGTTAGATGGTGACTTGACCACCTGATGCAAAGAGCTGACTCACTGGAAAAGACCCTGCTGCTGGGAAAGAATACAAGCAAAGGGAGAAGGGGGTGGCAGAGGATGAGATGGCTAGGTAGAATCACTGACTCAGTGGACATGAATCTGAGCAGACTCCAAAGAGTTGGACACGACTTAGCGACTGAACAACATACTAGTAGATTTTAGTGTCATTTTGCATAATGTAACTCTTGGTTTTTCCTTTATATTCTCTGCTTGTTAAATTATAACAACTGGAAGCAATATTCTTATATTCACACTATCCCTACCTATGAAATGTTACCTCTGGAGCTTCTTTTAGAAATGTGTCAGACCGCTGTACTTAGCAAAAGAACCTCAAGTGTTACATGCTGTTCATTACAATTCTTAATTGTTGATGACCATGGATTTCAGTGGATGTTAACTGGGACTGTAAGATTCATATATAACTCCACTCATTTTCTTTTTTTCTGGATAATTCTTGAGGTGGGTCACTAATACAGCAGTTACAACAAGAGGTTGCTTGACAGAGTGAAAACAAAGGCTTTGGAGCCAATAGGACCTCTATTGTAGCAAGTCATTTAATTTCTTCACCTATAAATTGTGGATAATAGTATCTATTAATATTTCCCTGCAGAATGCTTTTAAAAACTCAGGGTAGCTTAGGGACAGCTTCTGACACATATTTAGTGTTTGTTACGTGGTACTAGCACTACTATCCAACTTAATTAATTGGGTGGTGGTGATGGTTTAGTTACTAATTCGTTTCTGACACTTGCAACCCCTGGACTGTAGGCCACCAGGCTCCTCTGTCCATGGGATTCTCTAGGCAAGAATACTGGAGTAGATCACCGTTTCCTTCTCCAGGGGATCTTCCAACCCAGGAATCGAATCCAGGTCTCCTGCATTGCAGGTTGTCTCCACAATTGCAGGTGTATTCTTTACCAACTGAGCCACCAGGGAAGCCCAATGAATTAGGTAGGCCGGTTTATCAAAACAGAGAAAAGGTGTTGCTATTTAGTATTTTTTTTTAACACTTTACAAACGTGGGTAGACATTACCATCACCTGGGATCCTAGTTAAAAAGGCAGACTCTTGGCTTCTACTCTAGGGAGTCTGATTCCAGAGGTCTGGCACAGTTCCAGGATCTATACCCTTCACAAGTGATACATATGATTCCTAAGAGGGTGATCTGGGGACCACAGTTTGCAAGTAACTGCTGTATAATAAATAATTAATCCTATCAGCATGTGCTGAGTTGTGCTTAGTCGCTCAGTCGTGTCCGACTTGTGACCCCATAGACTGTAGGCTACCAGGCTCCTCTGTCCATGGATTCTCCGGGCAAGAATATTGGAGTGGGTTGCCATCTCCTCCTCCAGTCTGACTCTTTAGCACCCCATACACTGCAGCCCTCCAGGCTGCTCTATCCATGGAATTTTCTAGGCAAGAACACTGGAGTGGGTTGCCATTCCCTTCTCCACCTACTGGCATAATCAGGATTATTTTGACTATCACTGTATCATTTTTAAAAATGTAAGGATATCATTCTCAAGATATTAGCTTAGAGATTGCTCTTAATACTGTTGTTATTGTTTTTTTTTAAACTATGATGCTTTAACTTCCATTAAGTGATACAAAATAAATTCCAATATTTTCCCTAATAATTTATGGACTGTTTCTCTTCTCGAAAAGGTTGATTTTTAGCTTTTTGTGCATTGATAGACTGTATAAAATTTAATGAAAGCTTTGGATTCACACCCATGTAGGCATACTGGCAGGCTACAGCCACGGGGTCACACAGAGTTGGACATAACTGAAGTGACTGAGCATGCATGCAGGCATGACCTGCATTTGTACAAAAGCTTCCTGGTTCTATTCATACACTGCCTGGGAGGCAATCGACCAAGTTAACAGCATTTTGGTTGAAGAATTAGGTATTAACCATTTGCTGTTTAGAGAACTATTTCTGCACTTTAGATTTTTACAAGTCCAAAACATGGTTACTGTGCAATGAAAAAATAAAGGTGACCTTTAAATATCTATTTATTACTTCTCAAGTAGTTTTGATTGCTTATTCTGTAGGAGAGTTAAAAAAAATAGTTCTTTACAAAATTGAATTGGGAAATTCTAATAAGGAGGCTGTCTATTCTATGAAAAGAACACAAGTTTCTACTTCAGATAATAGGGAATTTAATAAAAGCAAACTTTAAATTAAATGCTACCACATTAAATTCTATCATAAGTTTCATCAAAACAGCTATGTATTACCCAGCAACTGTGATCTTTTGTAATGCATCAAAGCCCTAGGAGAGAAGTGTAGGCAATGCCCAGTCTTTTTGTTTGCATTACCCTTGGATTAAAATACTTCAATAGTCCAGTGCACTTAGGAAAAAGACCAAAACCATTTCCCTGTCTTGGGATACCTGGCTTTACTTATAGCTCCAGCATCATTTTATACCATGCTCCCTTTCCCCTCAGTTCTCTGTTACACTGGTTCCTGGCCTGTCCCCACCCCCAACCCCCAATATGCCATGCTCCTATTGCCACAGGGCCTTTACACATTCTTTTACTACACTTAGAATGCTCTTTTCTGCCCTCTTCACCTGGTTAAAATTGAACATGGCTTCCCTGGTGACTTAGCTGGTAAAAAATCCGCCTGCAATGTGGGAGACCTGGGTTTGATCCCTGGGTTGGGAAGATCCCCTGGGGAAGGGAACAACTACCCACTCCAGTACTCTGGCCTGGAGAATTCCATGGACTGTATAGTCCACAGGGTCACAAAGAGTCAGACACGACTGAGTGACTTTCATTTTAATTGTTTAATTATCACTTATTTGAAGATCACAGCTAAATTATCCTCCTGGACAAGGTCAATTCCTGAATCTCTCCTACACAGCCCTTATCACAGTTCTGTTAGTAATTCTATTTTTATTTATGTGACTATCTGATTATCAGCTTATTCCCCACTAAACTGTGAGCTTCATGAGGACAAGGATTATAACTGTTTTTGCTACCCAGGCCATAAGGACTTGGTTCCCCAAGACTATTTATTAACCATATGGACAAATGAATAAAAGAATGAATGAATGCTTGCATCATATTGTATCAACCTAGCATCTAAAATAATAAGAAACAGTAAGTATCTAGATAGAGGTCTAGGAGTACCTCTTGAGCTTCAATTTCAGGTGCATAAAAGGAGAGCATCTGAGTAAATAATCACTGAGCTCCCTTTCAGCTTTAAAAATCAGTGAAAGTCGCTCAGTTATGCCCAACTCTTTGTGACCCCATGGGCTATACGGTCCATGGAATTCTCCAGGCCAAAATACTGGAGTGGGTAGCCTTTCCCTTCTCCAGGGGATCTTCCCAACCCAGGTATGAGCCCAGGTCTCCTGCATTGCAGGCAGATTCTTTACCAGCTGAGCCACAAGGGAAACCTAAAAATCCCAGAATGCGTAGCCTACCCCTTCTCCATCAGATCTTCCCGATCCAGGATTTTAACTGGAGTCTCCTGCACTGCAGGTCGATTCTTTACCAACTGAACTATCAGGGAAGCCTCCTAAAATCAGTGATTCAACATCAAATGCTCATCAAGTAATACAAAATGAATTAACCAAATGAGGCAAATCCATCGGTGAAATGTTACGCAGTTAGAAAAGCAATAAGTACTTATACTTACTACAACACAGATGACCCTGGAAATACTATGCTGAGTAAAAGAAGTTTCTCACAAAAGCCTATGTTGTATTACTTTATTTACATTAACTGTCTAGAAGAGGCAAATCCAGAGACAGAAATTAGATTAGCAATTTCTTGGGGAGATCCCCTGGAGGAGGGAATCACCACCACTCAAGTATTCTTGCTGGGAAAATCACATGGATGAGCAGCCTGGTGGGCTACAGTCCATGAGGTCACAAAGAGTCAGACATGACTGAGTGAGTGAGCATGTGAGCATGCTCTTGTGCACGCACACACACACATGCGTGCACACACACAGGGTATATGGGAAATGGAAATGGGGAGTGACTGCTAACAGGTATGGGGTTTCTATGGAGTGATGAAATGTTCTAAAATTAGTTAGTAGTACAATTAGATGATTGCATAATGCTAAAATCACTGAATTATGTATTTAAAACATTCGATTTTATATGTGTGTTATATTGCAATGTAGCCATTATTAAAAAAAATCAGTGACCCAGGGGCTACATTAATTCATAGTGTTAACATTAAAAACTAAAATAATTCACTAAATATTAATTTTTAAAGATATTTGTTTTCAAAGAGTTAAGCCTAAGCAGTGGAAAGTCCTTCCTATAATAGAACAAAACATTCAGAATATTCATTCTGAATATTACTTCTTTTGATACTATATATTCAACACTTAATTATATACTCTACCTAACCTTGGGATTTCTTTGGAAAGAATGATGCTGAAGCTGAAGCTCCAGTACTTTGGCCACCTCATGCGAAGAGTTGACTCATTGGAAAGGACCCCTGATGCTGAGAGGGATTGGGGGCAGGAGGAGAAGGGGACGACTGAGGATGAGATGGCTGGATGGCATCACGGACTCAATGGATGTGAGTGTGAGTGAACTCCAGGAGTTGGTGATGGACAGGGAGGCCTGGCGTGCTGCGATTCATGGGGTCGCAAAGAGTCAGACACGACTGCGCGACTGAACTGAACTGATACCTTGTCCAAAAAAATGCAAGAAACGCCCTCTCTGACTTCATTCTATAATAACAGAGATTTATTGAAGGTTTTAGGTAAGATGTTGTAAATCACTTGTGTTTTAGGAGGATTAATCTTGAATTGAAGTGGATGAGCTTGTCAACTATGTGTGAAATGAACATCTTGGGATGGACCAATGGTAGGGTGGCAGGGTTAGAAAAGCTAGTGAAGCCAATAATGAATAAACAAGACAAGCTAGCACTGCAGAATCCAGTGAAGAAGAAGATTTCAAGAAGAAACGGTATCCCTGAATAATTCTCTTATGTACATGTATAGTATTTAATCTTTGACAATCTCATAATGTTTTATAACGTGTCTGAGGTCTTAACATCAGCTGTGGGTGGCAGAGTCAAGACTGAAATCAAGTTTTCAGTGTTCTTTCTACTGTATCGTTGCTATGACAAAGGGAAGTCATTCAGCATGAAGGCTAAGAGGCAACCATTCAGTATTTTAATAAGATTAACACAGGGGATCTCTAAAATAACATTTCAGCAAGTAGTAGGGTGAAAAGAGAACCATTTTGTGAAATGCTAATTAGAGAATGGGACAGATAAACAAGGCAGTAAGTGGAGTGGACATGTTAAAGGTGTTTGGATAGCAAAGGGAATGAGAAGGCGGTAGAAGCCGTAGTTAGGAACAGGACTAGGTTTAAGCAATAACTTTCAGCCTGGGACTTTCAGAATAAGGATTCTGGGGAAAAAGGTACCAGACTAGTCAGAATCCAGCAATGGAGCATACCCAGAGGAGTAAGGCAGCCATGTGCTATTACATTGAGACTACTGAAAACTAGGAAATAATTCACAATGTTTCCAAAGTCTGTTTGATATGGACTGGCTCTAAGATCAAATTTCATATTATCTCTTCAGTAACTTATCTTAGTCAACAAAACAGTCATTTCTCCTTGTATTTAAGTATATATCTCTTATGATAGTGGCAGAAAAAAAAACACACAAAATATTCAGAACATCCCTCAATCTTTGAAAATGTTCTAAATGTTAAATTGTATCCAATGTTTATATATTTCCTCTCTATTTGAAAGTAGAAGGCCACTGGAAATGTCCCTTAAATATGTATGCTGCTGCTGCTGCTGCTACTAAGTCGCTTCACTCATGTCCGACTGTGTGTGACCCCAGAGACAGCAGCCCACCTGGCTCCCCCGTCCCTGGGATTCTCCAGGCAAGAACACTGGAGTGGGTTGCCATTTCCTTCTCCAATGCATGAAAGTGAAAAGTGAAAGTGAAGTCGCTCAGTCGTGTCCGACTCTTCGAGACCTCATGGACTGCAGCCTACCAGTCTCCTCTGTCCATGGGATTTTCCAGGCAAGAGTACTGGAGTGGGGTGCCATTGCCTTCTCTGTAAATATGTATAACACAAAATGTGCTGGAGATTAGATGAGTTTTGTTGTCATTTCATTATACTAACTATAAGATGCTATTAGTTTTTCTGATCATTAAAAATAGAAGAACTTCAAAATGCACTTAAGGTTAACAACTATTTCCGCTTGAGTTTAATAGGAAGACAACAGCAAATGATCCATTTAATATCATTAATGCTGTAAGTTTCTGTCGATTCCTCTTAAAATACAAATATCAGTCCTGCTTTACCATATACCATTTGAGTCACTCGAGCATTTGGCTTTACTGCTGTGATTATTGCTTCTTTAAATGACAATTTAATTATGCAGTTACTCAGCTTCAAAAAGGAAAGGCAGCCTCAAGATGCAAAAATAAATGACTCATAGACATGATCTCAACTATCAAATGTCAATTATTTATTATATTGAAAATGATGTCATCAAAACAAAAGAAGGGTTTAATACAGATTTTTTAGATATTATCTATATGCCCAACCTTATAGTGATGGATGCCTGTTAAATAGTTTTTGATTACAGTGGGTGCACAAAGTGAATCTACTATATTTTTAACACTTCTTCAATTTTCTTATTCTTTCTTCACATGTTACTACAAAGAGGAAACCTGCTCTTTTTCTGTGCCTGAATACTAAATAGTCATACCAGGCATACCAGGCAACTCTGTATATTTCTGTATTTATTTTTTTTTACCCTTGGGTGTGTATTTAGAAACAGTTTTCAAATAAGTTTTCCATAAGAATCAGAAATCAGAAAGATTGAGCAACTTACTACTAATGGCCCTCTGTTATGGTATTAAGCAAATGGATATTTTATTAAAGAAAAGGCTTGATATATGATTTTACATTAGGAAGACCATTTTCCCAATTTGGAAAATTTCTTTTCAATTCGATTCTCTCATCATAGCATGAACACTGGTCACGGACTAATGAACTGAACATTTATAAAACGAGTATGCCCAAGAACAGCCATCTGTTCTCTGGTTAACATTAGCTTCTATCCCTTCTTAGAAGGTCAAAGTCTTGTTCTTTAGGTGATCCCCAGATGACTGTCTAAGATGTTAATATATGACAGTGCAACCTGAATTTAATACCATCAACTGCAAGTTGAAATTCCAAGTCTTGCAAAGATGCAGGATTTCTTGAAAAGCATGAAGGTGACGTTAGAGAAATGGTCAAGTAACAAACTATGGAAAAATGAAGACCTGGTATGATTAGATCAATTTCTCAGGGAAGAATAGAAAATTCACAAGGATGAGGACATAATACTCACTTTAGCAGATAATTATTTGTATAATAAAGAAACTAAGAAAAATTGATTAAGCTCTTGAACTTTTTACAAAAACATCTCTTTTTAAGGAGACACTGTAAGGTCAAATGGAACATAAAGGATGAACTGTTTTCTAATATTTGTGGTGAAATGATTCTTAACAACAAAAAACATTTGATTCATTCCTTTTTTTTAGAATCTGCATATTGTTATAATAATAAAAATTTCTATAAAGAATGATAGCAAACTTATAACATCTAATTTTACATTTTCAAATTAAAACTTGCCTCACACTTTTTTTTACTATGATTTTAATGAAATTGGATCTGTGTTTGAAGATGAGTTATATTAAATGTCCCCTACTCTGATACCAATTATTATCAGTTAATGAGGGCCTCTTCTACATGTTTAATGCAAAAGATCTAATTTTAAATAGATCTATTTCAATAAATGCTGTCTAAAGGTCATACAAAACTAAGATACTGGATTATCACTAAAATAGTTTCGTGGAAAAAAACTACTAATTAATAGCAGGTGAAAAAAACTGCATTTAAAAAACTGTTTTCTAGAACAGCTTGGTTACTTCTATCTAAATATTTCTTCTTTCAGAGCTTATTTATTCATTTTTGGATTCTCTCTTAGTATATTTCTGCTGTACTAACTAAAATATAGTGGGAAATCCCTGATTATGTTTAAAATCTCCACCTCTTTGGTTGTGCATAATATACCATAACCCTATAGTCTTGTCAACAGCCCTTTAAGTTCCTAGCATTTCTGTAGGGAGGCCATTAAATGTGGGAGTTATTTCAGTAGCAGAAGTATTCTGTTTTGGGATTTGCCAACACCAACATTTTATCTTTCCTGTCCCCTTCTACAACATGCTTAGCACACTACAATTATCAGTATTTTCTTTTATATAGCAGGATAATTATTTGTTATTTTTGCTTAAGCAATAAAAGAACCTAGCAGAATTCTCTCTGCAAACAAGATTTGCATGCAAAGCATTAAAGGCTTGCCTGCCTGCACAATATAGGAAGGTCCCATAAAACAGAATGCCATTATAAGTTACTCCAGTAAAATATCAGAAAATTTTATGGAAATCCTTGACAAAAAGCTTCTGAGGAGAGCAAGACAGTCACACTGAAGAAGATCTCGCTTTTCTTAGTTCCAATTATATTTTAACTATGGATGTTCATACCACGGAATAAATATATCATTAAAATGAATGTTGGTAAGATTCTTAAGATAGAAGCAAAATTCTTTTTTGCTACAGTTTATGATTACGTAGCTAGGGTACTGAACTTCCTGTGTGATAGTCATTTTACTTAACTCAAGGGTCAAACTACCAAATTAGCTCATCTGGATTAGGGCAGATTAAGACAAGGATTTGTACAGCATTCTTATTTCAAGGGCACTGGGCACAGATTTAATGAACACCTCAGTATCTGCTAACAATACTAAACTGAAGCTATGATTAAACAAATGCAATAATCCTAACAATGCAAGTCTGTGCATCTGTCTTTGTCCCTACCCTGATCGGTAGCCTCATTTCAATACCTCTCCTTAATGCTGCAAAGATCCAGTGGTTCTCAGAGCTAAATTATTGCAGACTAGTGAACGCATACAGCATGCAAAACAAAATCCTCCAGCAGACCATGAGACCTGCCAAAGCTCAGCAAGGCAGAACCTTCAGCTCACTGGAATGTGTAACATGTCCCCCCAGGCGACTTCACACTTCTCTCTCCAGCAAAAGGAGGACATCTGTGGTTTTACCTTGGTATTATACAAACATTCCAAATCTTTTTTCTTTTTTTTGTCACTTGAGCACACACACCCCTAAGATTGTTAGAATCAATTTTGAAACCAGTGGCAGCAATTGTGGGTTATTTCACAGATAAAAAGATTGAGACAGTTACTAACAAGAATTTTTATCTTATAGTATTGTATTTATTTCAAAAATTGAGAGATTCTGTCAAAATGTATAAAACTATGGCTCCTCTGTTATGCGGTCAAATAAAAGATGGTACAAGAGATGAGAAATGGTTATAGAGGGATTAAAGAGCGGGGGTAATGCTTCTCCCCACTTAGCTATTAACAAGGAGCAAAAGAAGCTGCCCACCATCAAGCTGAAAAGCTTTGAAAATTGCCCTTGAATGTTCACTGTGCCCTGCTTCCCCCTTCTATACATACAACATCAATAGTCTGTGCTATGTCCCACTTTCCAAAAGTTTCTACATCAAATGAGACAATAACAATGAAGTCACACTGGAGATGGTCAAGTTCTTTCTGTTATCAATTACTGCCATAGTCTCCTTGGGCATCTGTCATGAGCAACATGCTAAGTAGAAAAAAATGATAACAGCCATGCCAGACTGTACTTCCATATTGTACGATAGCTTAAATAAATGAGGGGGTTGATTCTGCTCAGAAACTTCTTATTCAGATCAGTTCTGAAGCCAAGATCTGAATAAGTAATCCTACTCAACTATTTCTGTCCCATGCTTGAAGCTGTTTGGACTCCTGGTAGGGCAGAGTGAAAGAATGAATATGCATTGTGAGTGGTCCTCTTTGTTAAGGATGTCTTATCTTTCTTTGATTTGTAAGGTTAAGCAATTTCTACTGTAAATGGTCTCAGTTCAAGCTATGGATTTTTGAACTGAGATGTCAGTCTGCATCATTAGCCGTCCTCCTGTGGCTGCCAGCACGGTGTGGTCACCAAAGCATCTCTTGACATTTTGCTTCCTATTTCCAGAAAACAGGGCATGTTGCAAAGCTATTTGAAGATCTGGTAGCAAATTTCCAATGTGTAATATTTACTGTATGCAGGTCAAGAAGCAACAGTTAGAACCAGATATGGAACAATGGACTGGTTTAAAATTGGCAAAGGAGTACATGAAGGCTGTGTTTTACCACCTCTGCTTTTTAACTTATATGCAAAGTAAATCATGAAAAATGCCCGGGTGGATGACTCAAAAGCTAGAACCAAGATTGCAGAGAGAAATATCAACAACCTCAGATATGCAGATGATACCACTCTAATAGGTCTATGCCCTGACCAGTAATGCTGAAGAAGCTAAGTTGAATGTTCTGTGAAGACCTACAAGACCTTCTAGAATTGACACCCAAAAAAGATGCACTTTTCCTTATAGGGGACTAGAATACAACATAGGAAGTCAAGAAACATGAGGAGCAACAGGCAAATTTGGCCTTGGCCTTCTAGAATTAATACCCCCAAAAGATTCACTTTTCATTATATGGGACTAGAATGCAACAGTAGGAAGTCAAGAAACATCAGGAGTAACAGGCAAATTTGGCCTTGAAGTACAAGATGAAGCAGGGCAAAGACTAATAGAGTTCTGACAAGGGAACACACTGGTCATAGCAAAAACCCTCTTCCAACACAAGAGAAGACTCTACATATGGACATCACCAGATGGTCAACACTGAAATCAGATTGATTATATTCTTTGCAGCCAAAGATGGAGAAGCTCTATATAGTCAGCAAAAACAAGACCGGGAGCTGACTGTGGCTCAGATCATGAACTCCTTATTGCCAAATTCAGACTAAAAGAAAGTGCAAAAACCACTAGACCATTTATATGACCTAAATCAAATCCCTAACAATTATACAGTGGACGTGAGAAATAGATTTAAGGGACTAGATCTGATAGAGACTGCCTGATGAATTATGGACGGAAGTTAGTGACATCGTAAAGGAGACAGGGAGCAAGACCATCCCCAGACAAAGAAATGCAAAAAAAGCAAAATGGCTGTCTGAGGAAGCCTTACAAATAGCTGTGACAAGAAGAGAAGTGAAAAGCAAAGGAGAAAAGGAAAGATATTCCCATTTGAATGCAGAGTTCCAAAGAATAGCAAGGAGAGATAAGAAAGCCTTCCTCCATGATCAGTGCAAAGAGATAGAGCAAAACAATAGAATGGGAAAGACTAGAGGTCTCTTCAAGAAAATTCAAGATACCAAGGGAACATTTCATGCAAAGATGGGTTAAATAAAGGACAGAAATGGTATGCACCTAACAGAAGCATAAGATATTAAGAAGACGGGGCAAGAATACACAAAAGAACTGTACAAAAAGATATTCATGACCCAGATAATCACGATGCTGTGTTCACTTACCTAGAGCCAGACATCTTGGAATGTGAAGTCAAGTGGGCCTTAGAAAGCATCACATGAACAAAGCTAGTGGAGGTGATGGAATGCCAGTTGAGCTATTTCAAATCCTAAAAGATAACGCTGTCAAAGTACTGCACTCAATATGTTAGCAAATTGGGAAAACTCAGCAGTGGCCACAGGACTGGAAAAGGTCAGTTTTCATTCCAATCCCAAAGAAAGGCAGTGCCAAAGAATACTCAAACTACTACACAATTGCACTCATCTCACACGGTAGTAAAGTAATGCTCAAAATTCTCCAAGCCAGGCTTCACCATTACGTGAACTGTGAACTTCCAGATGTTCAAGCTGGATTTAGAAAAGGCAGAGGAACCAGAGGTCAAATTGCCAACATCCACTGGATCAGCAATAGAGTTCCAGAAAAACATCTATTTCTGCTTTATTGACCATGCCAAAGCCTTTGACTGTGTGGATCACAATAAACTGTGGAAAATTCTGAAAGAGATGGGAATAACAGACAACCTGACCTGCCTCTTGAGAAATCTGTATGCAGGTCAGGAAGCAACAGTTAGAACTGGACACGGAACAACAGACTGGTTCCAAATAGGCAAAGGAGTACGTCAAGGCTGTATATTGTCACCCTGCTTATTTAACTTATATGCAGGGTATATCATGAGAAACTCTGGGCTGGATGAAGCACAAGCTGGAATCTGGACTGCTGGGAGAAATATCAATAACCTCAGATATGCAGATGACAACCACCCTTACAGCAGAAAGTGAAGAACTAAAGAGCCTCTTCAGTTCAGTCCAGTCGCTCAGTCGTGTCCGACTCTTTGCGACCCCATGAATCGTAGCAAGGCCTCCCTGTCTATCACCAACTCCTGGAGTTCACCCAGACCCATGCCCATGGAGCCAGTGATGCCATCCAGCCATCTCATCCTCGGTTGTCCCCTTCTCCTCCTGCCCCCAATCCCTCCCAGCATCAGAGTCTTTTTCAATGAGTCAACTCTTCGCATGAGGTGGCCAAAGTACTGGAGCTTCAGCTTTAGCATCATTCCTTCCAAAGAAATTCCAGGGCCAATCTCCTTCAGAATGGACTCGTTGGATCTCCTTGCAGTCCAAGGGACTCTCAAGAGTCTTCTCCAACACCACAGTTCAAAAGCATCAATTCTTCGGCGCTCAGCCTTCTTCACAGTCCAACTCTCACATCCATACATGACTACTGGAAAAACCATAGCCTTGACTAGACGGACCTTAGTTGGCAAAGTAATATCTCTGCTTTTGAATATGCTATCTAGGTTGGTCATAACTTTTCTTCCAAGGAGTAAGCATCTTTTAATTTCATGGCTGCAGTCACCATCTGCAGTGATTTTGGAGCCCCCCAAAATAAAGTCTGACAGTTTCCACTGTTTCCCTATCTATTTCCCACGAAGTGATGGGACTGGATGCCATGATCTTCGTTTTCTGAATGTTGAGCTTTAAGCCAACTTTTTCACTCTCCTCTTTCACTTTCATCCAGAGGCTCTTTAGTTCCTCTTCACTTTCTGCCATAAGGGTGGTGTCATCTGCATATCTGAGGTTATTGATATTTCTCCCAGCAATCTTGATTCCAGCTTGTGTTTCTTCCAGTCCAGCATTTCTCATGATGTATTCTGCATTTAAGTTAAATAAGCAGGGTGACAATATACAGCCTTGACGGACTCCTTTTCCTATTTGGAACCAGTCTGTTGTTCCATGTCCAGTTCTTACTGTTGCTTCCTGATGTACATACAGATTTCTCAAGAGGCAAGTCTCTTAGTGAAAGTGAAAGAGGAGAGTGAAAAAGTTGGCTTAAAGCTCAACATTCAAGATCATGGCATCTGATCCCATCACTTAATGGCAAATAGATGGAGAAACAGTGGAAACTCTGGCAGATTTTTCTTTTGGGGCTTCAAAATCTCTGCAGATGGTGATTGCATCCATGAAATAAAAAGGCATTTACTCCTTGGAAGAAAAGTTATGACCAACCTAAATAGCATATTAAAAAGCAGAGACATTATTTTGCCAACAAAGATCTGTCTAGTCAAGGCTATGGTTTTTTCAGTAGTCATGTATGGATATGAGAGTTGGACTATAAAGAAAGCTGAGCACCAAAGAACTGATGCCTTTGAACTGTGGTGTTGGAGAAGACCCTGAGAGTCCCTTGGACTGCAAGGAGATCCAACCAGTCCATCCTAAAGGAGATCAGTCCTGGGTGTTCACTGGAAGGACTAATGTTGAAGCTGAAACTCCAATAGTTTGGCCACCTGATGTGAAGAGCTGACTCATCTGAAAAGACCCTGATGCTGGGAAAGATTGAGCACAAGAGGAAAAGGGGACGACAGAGGATGAGACGGTTGGATGGCGTCACTGACTCAATGGCTGTGAGTTTGGGTAAACTCTGGGAGTTGGTAATGGACAGGGAGGCCAGCATGCTGCAGTCCATGGAGTTGCAAAGAGTCAGACACGACTGAGCAACTGAGCTGAACTGAGCCACCCTAATGGTAGAAAGTGAAGGGGAAATAAAGGGCCTCTTGATAAGGGTGAAAGACGAGAGTGCAAAGCGTAGCTTAAAGCTCAGCATTCAAACACTAAGATCACGGCATCTGGTCCCACTGCTTCATGGCAAATAGATGGGGAAACAGTGGAAACAGTGGCAGATTTTATTTTATTAGGCTCCAAAATCACTGTGGACAGTAACTGCAGCCAGAAAACTAAAAGACACTTGCTTCTTGGGAGAAAAGCTATGACAAACTAGACAGTTTATTACAGTTTATTACAAAGCAGAGACCTTTGCTGACAAAGGTACTTATAGTCAGCTATGGTTTTTCCAGTAGTCATGTATGGATATGAGAGTTGGAATGTAAAGCAAGCTGAGAGGTGAAGAATTGATGCTTTCCAACTGTGGTGCTGGAGAAGACTTTTAGACCCCTTGGAGAGCAAAGAGATCAAACAAGGCAATACTGAAGGAAATCAATCCTGATATTCATTGGAAGGACTGACACTGAAGCGGAAGCTCCAATACTTTGGCCACCTGATGCCAAGAGCCAACTCATTGGAAGAGACCCTGATGCTGGGAAAGATTGAGGGCAGGAAGAGAAGGGGATGACAGAGGATGAGATGGTTGGATGCCATCACCGGCTCGATTAACATGAATCTGAGCAAATTCCAGGAGATAGTCAAGGACTGGGAAGTCTGGTGTGCTGCAGTCCATGGGGTTGCAAAAAGTTGGAGACGACTTAGGAATTGAACAACAATATTTACTTCAGAGAACTGGCACCAAGCTCCATAAATAGCTCTTCACTTGAATGAAAATCCTAATGGGGTAGAGATGAAAGCAGTCTTTCAGTCCCTTTCTTGTTTACCCATTTCTTCCCCTCTCTGATCTTAAAAATGTAATTATAAGAAATGAGACCACTAAGCAACTGAAACTAAATCCTGACTTATGCTTTCCTAAATGTACACCATCCCTTGCCTAACCTGTCGACTCTTTTTCGAGATAAAAGAAGTTAAGAATGAAGAATTAAGTAGTTAAAGAATGATCTGCTCTCTAGCCCCAGCAGCCCTCTTAAGATTCCTGCAGGCTTATCACTTGGTTGAGATACCATTTCAAGAGAGAGTCAGCTCATTTGCACACAATGGAGAATGATGCAAAACTCAAGCTCCTGCCTCCTTGATTCACTGAGATTCTTCCCCTTCCTGATTTTTTCCTTTAAAAACTGTCATAGCTGAGGGTGGGAGGGGAGTTTGAGGGAAAATGGATACATACATGTGGCTGAGGCCCTTCCCTATTCACCTGAAACCCCACGTTGTTAATCGGCTATACCTTAATACAAAATAGAAAGTTCAAAAAAAAAAGACTGTCAGCAGTTGAGCAAAATTTTCAGAGTTGGTCTCTGGACACAAGTCCACCTTTTTCCCAGAATGCCAGCTTTTCTTATTAAACACTTTGACTTTCTACTGACAGCTGCTTCTCTAATTGGTCTGTGAATGGCGAGCCGCTGAACCTGTAAGAAAGAGTCTAGTTTGGGCATGCTCAGAGTCTACCTGGTTTTTACAATAACCTGAGTCTTCTTAGTCTCTTTCAATTGTCAGGAGAGCTGGTTCCTGTTCTTCAAGCTCATTAAAAGAGATTGCCACTGTAAATACATACTTTCATCGAAGTAGATATTAACTATCAATACTAGTGAAATAAGTCTAGGATTTATCTCTGTATTAATCTTCCTATTTGCAGAAGCTCTTCGAAGTGCTGGGGTTCTGATCCAGTGAGCTTAGGAAAGTTCAATCTTCTGACAGCTCAGGGAGGCCAAGCTAATCTTCTGACAGCTAAGAGAGGCCAAGGTGAATCTGGGCCAGTTGAAGAGGAGCATGTGAAATAAAACACAGTGTTTTCATCAGCATTTAGTTTGTCACTGAATGGGTAGCCTACTGCCTCTTGGCGTATTTGCTAATTCTACTGAAATGAATTTGAAGATAAATATTTTTAGTAGTTTTATATTTGTTTTAAAAGACGACATTTTTAGCCTCAATAGTAAAGGCAATCTGCCAACTTTTTCTTTTTAACTGAGAGTTGATTTGTTTCATTTTGGGGGAGAATATAAAAAGCAAATATATAGTTGAGCCTCATTTGAGCTGAAAACTGAAGCTTTAGATATATCAGGCAATTTTCTTTCAGATTAGATTAAATTTAAAAGATCAACTGGTACTTTAGAACAACAACAATAACATTATATGGTTGAGCAAAATGTTGTGTAAATTAGTTTTGGAGATTTTTCACACAAAATGCTTGTGAATAGAGGAATTTATGAAGCTGAAGCTTAAATCTTGGAAGAGTTTATGCACATCACATAAGTAAACAACCCCTTTTCTGAAATTCCATTAAGCAGAGAGTCTGTTTTACAATTTAATTTTAGTTTATAAATAAAAAGCGTCTTTGAAAATGAAAATTTATTTTTAAAAATATAATAGTACTCTTTCAAAGGGGACTAAGATGCTGAATATCCCTTATCCTTTCTTATTTCTAGGTCCTAACAGAAAAATACATTTCCTATCAAAGGAGACTCAACCTTCCAGAACTGATTCGCAGGAAACTTAAGAACCATTTTTGATGAAACCCAGAATACATCAGTGTTTCTCTCATTTACATACTTGGTAAGTCATTAGCAACAAACGGGTGAAAAGACATAAAAAAATTAAACTCCCAGGAGCAGATCTCTACAGCATGTTAATTTACAAGGTCATCGTATTTTGGATATAATCCATAAAATTCTCCTTATAAATAATAAATATTTATTCACATTTAAAAAAATATTTTATATGTGAAGGAATATTAAATATTTCATGAAAATAAATAGCATTTCCCCTCTAGATTCAAAAATTTATTTTCCTGACATGAAACATAGTCAGAGTCAAACCCAAAAAGAACAGAGAATAACTCTTTAAGAAAATGTTCCAAAAATGAAATCCTACATTATCTTGACCAAAAATAAAAGACAGAAAAGAAGAGGGATAATTGGAACAGATTAATTGATGAACTATAACTGGTGTCTGTCACTAACTATAAATATAAGTAAAAACAACTGGAATACCAGCTTCCATTTATTGACCATAACTAAGAACACGTAGTAGAAATATCATTAAGTAGGAGGTCTGTTTTCTAACTTAATTTTAATTTATAGATACAAAGCCTAAGTCTTTAAAAATTAAAATTTGACATCCGGTCTCATCACTTCATGGAAAATAGATGGAGAAACAGTGGAAACAGTGGCAGACTCTATTTTTTCGGGCTCCAAAATCACTGCAAATGGTGACTGCAGCCATTAACAGACGCTTACTCCCTAGAAGGAAAGTTATGATGAACCTAGACAGCATATTAAAAAGCAGAGACATTACTTTGCCAACAAAGGTCCGTCTAGTCAAGGCTATGGTTTTTCCAGTAGTCATGTATGGACCTGAGAGTTGGACTATAAAGAAAGCCTAGTGCCAAAGATTGATGCTTTTGAACTATGTTGTTGGAGAAGACTCTTGAGAGTCCCTTGGACTGCAAGGAGATCCAACCAGTCCATCCTAAAGGAGATCAGTCCTGAATGTCCACTGGGAAGACTGATGTTGAAGTTGAAACTCCAATCCTTTGGCCACCTGATGTGAGGAGCTGACTGATTTGAAAAGACCTTGATGCTGGGAAAGATTGAAGGCAGGAGGAGAAGGGGACAACAGAGGATGAGATGGTTGGATGCATCACCGACTCAATGGACATGAGCTTGGGTAAACTCCAGGAGTTGGTGATGGACAGGGAGGCCTGGCATGTTGCAGTCCATGGGGTTGCAAAGCGTCAGACATGACTGAGCGACTGAACCGAACTATGTCACAATCTTGCAAGGTACTTCACAATCAATGTGACCTTTATGCCTCATAACAACTCTGAGGCAAGTATGATTGAAACTTACTGTTGAGAAATCTATTCCCCTAGATGCATAAACTTGAACTGACATGAGCTATTAGTCTCTCAACAATATGCTTGCTAGTCATAAAAAAACTGAACATGAATCTGTGCACGCAAATTAAGCACAACCTGCACTTCCAGGAAGGGCTACATAATCACAATCCTGGCTTAACTGATGGAGCCCTTAGAGAAACCACAGTGCAGCATTTGCAATCAGGTCAGCCCCAGCAGAACTAACACCTACTTGCTCAGTATTCTCCAACTCTTTGTGACCCCAGGGAGTGTATCCCACCAGGCTCCTCTGTCCATGGAATTCTCCAGGCAAGAATGCTGGAGTGGGTTGCCATTTCTTTCTCCACAGGGGTCGAACCCACGAATCTTATGTGTTTTTCTGCATTAGTAGGTGGGTTCTTTACCACTAGTGACACCTGGAAAGCCTACTAACACCTAGGGGATGATGGTTTAGTTGCTAAGTTATGTCTGACTCTTGCGACTTCACGGACTATAGCCTACCAGGCACCTCTGTCCATGGGATTTCACAGGCAAGAATACTGGAGTGGGTTGCCATTCCTTCTCCAGGGGATCTTCTCAACCCAGGAATCGAACCCAGGTCTCCTGCATTGAATCCTCAGGCAGATTCGTTACCGACAGAGCCATGAGAAAATCCCTCGTAGCTAACACCTAGGGAAGCCTGCAAATTCTAGGCACCAGCCTCCAAGCTCACCCATGTTGTCTTGGTTCCACCGGCCCCACAAGGAGGTGTGTCACTTTTGATTCTGCAACAGGGGCTGACAGACAGCTCCTGTAAAAGATAACATCTATGAGGCCAGAGGTAGAGTGGAAAATAACTACTCAATAAGTCACCTTCCTTTGAATCAGGCAATAAAGGACCTTGGCAACTCTGGAGACTGGTATGGGATTTTGTTGCAGATTCAGAGGGAAAAAAATCTATCCAGAACTGGTTCTGGGGGTGAATGAAATGACCCCAGAAGCAGGTTGTAGAGCAGATAAATCCTATTAAGCCATCTGGGAGGAGTGAGAGCAGCTGGTAGGTCTGGAGGCTGAAATAGCTGGGAAAGGCTCCGAAAAATCTGCATTGCAGATAAGCCTCAATGGAGACAGCTGGAACTCTTAACATCTCCCCAAGCCAGGTTCTCTTCTTAAGAGCAGAGTGCCTCAGGTGGTATAATTTAGAAGGTATAGAATTTACAGGCTTTTCTGGTGACCTTGGGTGGTTTAAAATAATTCCACTTTTTGTCTTGCTGCTTTTCACTGGACTATCTTTTTTTGTGTTGGTGGGGTGGGCAGAACAGAGGAGCGGCACACAGTAAATCTTGCTCCTTTTGTAAATCTTATCTTTTATTTAGTGTTAGGTTTTGTCTTTAGCCAATTTATATCACAGCATCAACAACATAAGCTACTGAGAAATCTGCTGTGTCTGTTAAGAAAGGGGTGGAGAAATATAAACTTGGAAAGTCATAATAATCAAATATGAGCAATTACAGAGCTTCTGCTATGTAAATTATCTTCATTAATTCCTACAATATCCTAATGAGGTTGTTGTTATCATTCCTGTTGTATACAACTGAGCTTGATGAGGTCTCAGTTTCTCATAGCTGATAAGGATCCAAAATTTGAACCCAAGGGTATCTAACTTCAAAGTCTGTACTTATTTCCCTACATTATAACCTAGCATTTGTTAAATGCCTTTTATGTGCCAGACATTCTGCTTGCAAAAAGCAATAATAGCCATAGCCTCCAGAAACTTCTGCTCTGTTGGGATGAAGGCAATTATAATAAATAGCTTTTTAAATAGAGGGTGTTATTATTTAAAAAAAAAAAAAAACTTTTTAAGGCTTCATATTTTCTATAATGTGTTCACACATAGTAATTTAGAATTCTGTAAACACGTAACTGTAATTAAAGTCTAGTATATGATCTCAAGAAAAGTAATTATTAGTAGGAAGGGGAGATGAATAGATGGAGAACAGGGTCTTTTAGGGCTGTGACAATGCTCTGTGTGATAACTATAATGATACCTATATATCATTATATATTTATCAAACTCATTGAATGCACACCAACAGTGAACCTTAAGGATGAAAACTATGGACTTTGGGTGATTATGTGTGTCAATAATTCACCCTTACTAAAAAGCATACTACTTTTCAGTAAGCTGAAAATGGGGGAACTGTGTGGAGCGGGGGCAGGGGGAGAACCTATATAGGAAAGCTCTGTACCTCCCTTTCAATTTTGTTGTAAACCTAAAACTGCTCTTAAAAAATCGTGTTTTAAAAAAGGGGTAAGAGGAGAAAAAATAATTAAAAGGAGAGCACACATACATGGCTTGGATGACTCAGAATAGATGGGGTTTTGGTAAGTGAAACTCTGGTTCACATGTTAGTAGTTAGCTAAGCTTTTTAGGGAAAAGGAGGAAAATAAAGGATCAGCCTGTCAGTTAACATTGTTCTTTGAGCACATACTCTGTCCTGGTTCTTTCAGTGAGTTCTGGAATGGGAGAGACACTCAAGGAGGTTCTAGTCTTGTGGGTCAGATATGCATTAAGTGGATAAATGTAAGTGGGAGAAATGTAGAGTGTTATGGGAGTATGCATACTCAGGCCTGTATTAGTCCAGAGGCTGGGGAACGGCTTAAGTCTAAATCATAACATCTGAGACCTAACTAATGAGCAGGGCTTGAGTAAGCAGAGGGGCAGAGGAAACAGAGGAATGGGAAGTGAAGGGTATGAGTGCTTCAGGCAAGAGAAAAAAAAATGTGTGTGCAATAACCCCATGGCAACAAACTCAGGACCAGCCAGAGAATCATGAAGAGGACAGATCATGAATGGCCTTTATAGACTCCTGACGCTATTCTTATGAACACTATGGTTTTAATACAGGCATATCATGATTATATTGATTGTTATAAGATACATCCAGTTACTAGGTGTATAATGACTTGTATAGAGCAAGTGTTGATGCAGGAAGTTGTCATGGTTGTCAAGATCAGAGACGATGGGAGATAACCTAATAGTCTTTGGGCATAGAAAAATGGACGGATTTGAAAAATGTTTAGGAAGTAGAACTGATGGGACTTAGTAACTGATTGAACTGTTATATTTTTGGTAACAATTTTAACTTAAACATTATTTATATAGACAACAATACTTGCTAAAATGACATTTCAGAGCCTTTGAAAGTAAATATAAGACTGCAAAGTTGTTATACAAATGATGACTATGGTAGGCTGTAGGTAATGAGAAAACTCCAAATAACAGTGGCTTAACTGAAATGAAAATTCATGACAAGATGATTTCATTTTCAACATGACTGCTGAAAGTCTAGCCATTGGGTCTGAATTCCCACCAGCAGAAAGGAAGAAGGAGTGACAAAGAGCACACTGTTTCCTTTGAAGCAATTATTTCCCAAACAACTTTTGTTCATATCTTACTGGCCAGAAATTAGTCATATAGTTAGACATATACACAAGACTGCAATTCTGGGTCCTATTCTGAATGGCTGTGTGATCTAAAATGTTGGGGTTCTATTATTATTGAGGAAGAAAGAAATAATTGATATTGACAGCAAAAGTAATCTGTATCACATTAATTATGAGCTAAGGTCTTAGGTATGGCTAGGAAAAAATATAAAATGTGTAAATTGTACCAGGCTTTTAAAACAACAGAAAATTGAACCACATCAAAATGAACTCACTTTGAAATAGCACTCTGCATTTTGCCGAAGTTGCCAAGTACATTTTTTAACCTCAACTACAATCTAGATGGGCTGGGTAAGTTAAACAGAGCATCCCCTTCAATAACTATGGTTTTGTACTGCCACAAAGCCGATTCAGCTATGCCAATATTTGAACATAGTTGTT
This sequence comes from Aepyceros melampus, assembly GCA_006408695.1. Lineage (NCBI taxonomy): Eukaryota > Metazoa > Chordata > Mammalia > Artiodactyla > Bovidae > Aepyceros > Aepyceros melampus. The sequence continues at coordinate 135,933 of SJXQ01002731.1, forward strand.
TATGGTTTCATTTCCTTTACTTTTAATAGTAGCCATAAAAACCCAAACAAATTGCATTTTTTCACATTCCTTTGAATGAGACCTTGAATTTAAATTATATCACTGGATCCATTAATGTTTAACTATGGCTGGTGACTTATCCTCTACAGACATTCAACTTCTGAATAATAATTGCATGCAGAAAATGAGAATTATTAGCAGTCAGATAGCACATCCTATATGCATCACTCTGCACACTTTCACATTATTATGTGTTTTGTCTGCTTGATGTGTTCTCAGTTTGTTTCTAACAATAAAGTTTATCGATAAGATGCTGGGCTTAAGTATTAATAATTTAGGAAAAAATACCCCTTTTATCAATTTTCCACAAATGGTTCCTAGTATGCTGATATCAAAGATCACTGTGACTCTTTCTTTCTACATTTAATTTTGTCTTAACATTTTTTTCAATTTTTACAATTAAGCCACTCTACTGTTATTGTTATTAAAAAAATTTTCCTTTTATTAGGTGTTTCAAGTCCCAACCTCTCTGAGAGAAGAAAATCTTCAATGAACAGAACCCATATGAAATAATATTTTTGTGACAGCTAATTAATTGTACTATATTATATTCATTATTACCTAAATATTCACATTCTTAATTTTACAAACCAAAATGATCATATAACATTAAGTTGTATATTCTATGCTAAACCTAAATTTACATTTATTTTAACTATATTATACCCACTACATTCTTGATCTGCTTTTATCTTTGTCTTTCCACTAGGTAAAAAATATATCCATGAAAAATTGCTGCTGCTGCTGCTGCTAAATTGCTTCAGTCATGTCTGACTCTGTGCGACCCTACAGATGGCAGCCCAACAGGCTTCCCCGTCCCTGGGATTCTCCAGGCAAGAACACTGGAGTGGGTTGCCATTTCCTTCTCCAATGCATGAAAGTGAAAAGTGAAAGTGAAGTCGCTCAGTCATGTCCGACTCCCAGCGACCCCATGGACTGCAGCCCACCAGGCTCCTCCGTCCATGGGATTTTCCAGGCAAGAGTACTGGAGTGGGGTGCCATTGCCTTCTCCTACTAACACATAAGTTTTGGTTCTTTTGAATTGCATATAGCATTTTAGTTCTAGTATCTACTGGGTGTCACCTTGCAATTTCTATTGGGTAGGGAGGTCTGGATTTATTTGTTACTCTGGATCCATGACAAAGATAGCTTATATTTATTTGCCACTTTATAGCTTTTGATATGTGTTACACATTCCATCTGAACCCTGAAAATCAAACAGTACCTTTATTTTATAGAAAAAGCCCCCCAAAAGGGAAACAATATTTCTATTAGCTAGTAAATAGTAAATGCAGGACAATGTAACTAGTGCAAAAAAAAGTGCAATGTAAACACATACTGATGTTGTGGAAATTCAGAGTAAGAAAAATTAAATATGATCAGTGAGGGAAGAATTATCACATCCCATTTCTCCTTTAAAATGGTAAAAATGTTGAAAAATAATGTAACTAACAAGATTTTGAAGATATTCTAGTCAGAAAGCAGGTAGGCTGAGATAGAAAGGGAAAAAACACCAGGGAAACTGCTGCTAGAAATTCATGTCTATCCCAAGGAAACCTGAAACTCCAAGCTGAAAATATAGAGTCCAAGGGGGCTGTGAAACCAATATCATGCAATTCATTAAGAAATGTATTTAAACAATTGAGATCCTTTCTCTTCTTCTCCTTTGCTAGTACATATTCAGCTGACAGAAGATGCTTTTGCTCCCCAACAGTAAAAATAAAGACTAGTCTTTAATGAAGCAGGTGAACAGTCTTACAAACAGTTCTGGTATGCATAAATCCAGGCAAAACTGAAACACCACTGTGGAACTGTGGGTACCCTAACCAGCTCACTCACTGGTTCCACCTCCATGCTCTTCCTGGGAGTCTGTCGCTTGACAGACTCTGTTCACTTGCCCAAAACTTGCAGTCAGCCTTCATAGTGAGTGGGAATACAGATCTGCACAACTGCAGAGGAAACTTATAATTAGCTGCCTAAGATCCTCAGCCTAGTTTTTCATTCATTTAAAACAAACAAAAACCTTTCAAATCAAGACATTTGAGAAAAAACAGTGCCATGAGTAAGAAAAATTCTTTAAAAAGTAACTCCTGGAGAACTAGAACTTTATAGGTATCTTTCTGAGAGAGATGTAAAAGAATATTCCATACTTTAAATAAACTTCCTTCCAAAAATGAATTACAGAAAAGCATCAATCAGAGAATGAGGAAAAAATTCTGGGAAATCAACATATGATTTAAAAATATATAATAAAAAAATTGAAGAGTGTGTGCCAAGGATAATGAGGGATGTGGAGGAGTCAGTGTAGACCTTGGAGGCTCAAGTGAAGTGTCTGGTTAAGTTGAAACACCATGAAACATCACATAGACGTGATTTTCTGAAACTTTAACCATTTTCTTTGTGATCTTAGGTTCTTGCTCAGTTGTCTACCCCTTGACTAAAATTCTGTGAAACTCAGAATTGAACAATGAATTTTTATTCATTATTCCATCACATGCTTTTTAAATAAATAAAATTACATATTCTGTGATATATTTAGACTTATCTCCCTTTCACACTGAAAAGTTTAAAATCATTTCAGTAATAACTGTTTTTATAAATAGCTAGTATTTAAATATATACTTGGTAAATAGCTAGTAAATAGTACTCAGTAAATAACTAATATTTACTGAGCTCCATGCCAAGCTCATCCAGGATTCTAAAGGGCAGGAGTCTTTTGGCAGGGCAGGGCAATCCACTGAGTGGAGGTCACAACTAACTTGAATGGGCTTTTCATTTTAGCAGTCAAGTCAGTGCATTATTAAAAGAGTATAGGTTTAGGACAATCCACTAATTTTTCTGTTTTGGCTACAGAGCAGTAGAAAGTAAAGGTTTTGAGGACAGAATAAGGATAAGATACCACCTTCACCGTTTTTTAGTGGACTGACTTGGGAAGCTCATTGCATTCTTCCAACTTCAGTTTTCTCATCTGTAATTAATAAATATAACAAGACCTGATATCCTCACCCCAAAGACTATTGTGAGTTTTGGGATGCCATGTATTGGAAAATGCTTTGTGTCATTTGAAAAGAGGTACTGATTTTTTAAAAGATCTAAATGCAACTTCTTAGCTGGTCACATTATCTAACAATTTTATGATCCAAAGTCTATATCCTGGGTCTTTTTGTGAGCAAAACATACAGAGTAGAAAGAAAAATGCAAGCACATATTAAGCTATATACTATATATATTACATTATCATATCCCTTTGATTTACCAGATTATTTACCATCTTATAGTGGAAAAGTACAGCCGTGGACCAGAGTAAAATGAATTAGTCAGGACCATGAGTGTTTGTTTAAATTTTTTCATTGTTAGATCTCATATTTCCTCGAGTATCAGTGAAATTCTTGGAAAGTCAGTCATTTTAGGAATTTCTGTCCTCAATTATTTAAAGTATCGGCAGTGAAGTTGTGCATTTTAAGATTCTAGAACATCACAAATTCACCTGCAGCTACGGTCAAAATTGTGCTAGCCAGTTGCTCTTAGGCACTTTGTGAGAGGAATCCTAAATGCCTATGTGTTGCACCTTATTCTCTCTACATAACCATGAACTCTTACCATGAGAAAATTCTACAGTGCAAAGGGAAAATATTTTTAAAGGAAACTAAGTGCTAATATTCACCTTGTAAATAAAACATATGATCTTCCTGAAAAGAAACATCATTTCCCAAGTTGCTACACAATGCAAAGAAGTATCTTTTGGCCATAATCTGTTAAATGAAGTAGCTTTGTTTTAACAATGCCAGACATGGATCAATGTACTTCCGCTGCTTTAAATGGTCATAATCCAGAGTCATTAACACCAGAGAGAATCTGAAGAAAGGTTAATTCAAACCATCTGAGGCAGATGCAAATGGAATTCACAAAAACTGAAGATTGATTCAGACTTGGGAGGGGGGCGATGGTGGGAGAGGGAGAGTTTGTGTCAGAAACACCGAAGATTATCCTGTATACCCCAAGACTCTTTTATCAATTGAATGGATGACAAAAGAGCATAAAAATAATATTTAAACCTGGAATTTTACCACCCCAGTTTGATTATGCACAGAAGACCAACACTGTCCATTATAGAAAGACTTGAGTTTCACATACATGCTCATTTTCTTAGCTTCACTTTGACATATTATTAAGGGCATTTTCTGTGTAGACAGCAAGGAAGACTAAGAAGCAATAAGAGGTCTTAAGACATGGTCTCTTTCCTCAAGGATTTTCCCCAAGTTGAAAACAAATTTTATATTTCACTGGAATTTTCAATTTAAAACCACTAATGGCACTGCTCTTGTCTATCTGGCTGTTAAAGTAAGCACTGAATTCAGAATGACAGTGACAAGGTCTAAAGATCTGGTCATGGCATGACTTACTTAGAGAGAAACAGCCTTTTAAGCAAAGGATAAAATGCTAGTAAGTATGAGGACATCACAAATGTTTAATAGGCACTGAAGATTTTTTTTTCTTAATGAAATGCTGTATTTGATTTGCTGTTTTCTTAATTATTTCATGCGGCTTTCTTGGTGATTCAGTTGGTAGAGTCTGCCTGCAATGCAGGAGACCTGGGTTCAACCCTGGGTTGGGAAGATCCTTTGGAGAAGGAAATGGCAACCCATTCCAGTATTCTTGCCTGGGAAATCTCATGGACAGAGGAGCCTGGCGGTCTATAGTCCATGGAGTCGCAAGTCAGACACAACTTAGTGACTAAACCTCCCTAACTATTTCGTAGCTGAAAAGTGTGCTGTGCAAGGAATCAAACAAGTAAAGGCACCTGTCTCCTGCAGCTATAAGGGAGCATTGAGAGCCTAGCAGTGGAGGCTGAAAGATAACATCCCTCAAGATGGAGTCTGTCAAGACTTCTTGTGAACACAGCCCCTCTAAACATTGTCTACCAATACATACATCCCTCCTTCGGAGGAATGCAGGTTGCTGTCACCAACCAAAACAGTCCTCCAAAGGGAGATGATTGTGTTGGAAAAATATGCATTCTTGAAATTAGAGACTACCTTCAATAGCCTCCTGTGACTATGCACAGTCCTCCAAGAATTGTTAGGGTACAGGTGGCAAGAAGATGGGACATGAAAATTGGGAAGCTTTGCTACTCAGCACAGAGGAACATAAGGGATGTGAAGTGCTAACAGATCAGAGAATTTAGCAGGCCAGGATGGTGCTGAACATTCAGGCAGAGAAGAGGTTAAAAGTCCAAAGAAATTATGAAGCAGGGAACAGAACTGGAATTAAGCAACTAGCCCAGGGTTATATGCAATCACATTCCCAAACCAGAGCCACAAGAATTCATTATACAGCATAATAAGCATTGAGCATGGGCAGAAAGAAGGAAATGTCAGTAGCTCATTAGGACTGGTTTAATGGATCTTTCATAAAGTAACTGGCTGAAATTGAAAAAGTTTAGAAGTTAAAAGGAACAAATCTCTCTTATATCATCAAAGAGGCTTATAAGTTTGCAGTGCTACTGCACAAAGGACTCACATTTGACTTGCTCATAACAACAGCTCCAGTTATTCTGAAGTTTTTTGGGGGTGGTGGGAGTGTCTGGACATTTGCCATCTAACCTCTAGCTAATCAAAGCATGGTCCACGGTTCAGCAGCATCAACATTACCTGTGTTTAGTCACTAAGTCATGTCTGATTCCTCTGAGACCCCATGGAGTGTAGCCCACTAGGCTCCTCTGTCCATGGGATTCTCCAGGCAAGAATACTGGAGTGGGTTGCCATGCCCCACTCTAGGGAATCTTCTTCCTGACCTAGGGAATAAACCCATGTCTCCTGCATTGGTAGCAGATTCTTTACCAGTGAGCCACCTGGGAATCCCAACATCACCTGGGAGCTGGTTAAAATATATAATCTCAGGCCCCTCCTTGGACCCACTGATTTGAATCTTTATTTTAATAAGATTCTCAGTTGATTTGACTCTGCTGTAAAGTTTGAGTTTACCTCCCAGTATCTACTCTTATACCTGACTACCCATTCTCTATATGACAGACTCAGTAATCCTTTAATTTTGCTTATCCACTGATTATTTCCCCTGTCTAGAAAGAAACTCCCATTAGGGCAGGAAAGGCGCATGAAACTGATGCTCAATAAACATTCACTGAATGAATAAGTAAATTTTTTTCCAGTCTGAGATAAAGTCTGGATGATATGTAAGGTCCCCATATCTTCCCTTTACCACTAGAAACTCTCACTTTCTTCTGCTCCATTTTCATCTGTAGGGAAGATGAATTTTGCCTACCAAGGCCATATCCTTGTCTACACTATCTCCTTTCCACTAAGACCCTGCTCCTTAAATGTGTCCTTCTGCTTCCAAACATAGCATCCTCCCCCGGCCTCACCCGGCTATCTCTATCTGCCCCCTCCTTTCAGTTTAGGACTTCCTCTGTTAGTAAGAGGAGAGGGAAGTCACCGGCCTCCGTGCCTTATATATTCTATTCTCTTTCCTTTGAACTCTGGCATGTTTTCTATTTCTTTCATATCCTTATTTACTTATCCTCTTCTCCAGATCTTGCTTCTGTCCCCACAGTTTGATTGGTCTGAGTCAGACCCAATTCAAACTTGGTGCTAAACCTGTGTGGCTGTCCTTAGTCCCTGGCTCTTCATTTTCTAAGTGGATATCTAAGAATCTACACTGGAGTCACTATGATAATTAAAGTGCCTGTCACAGAGGCTGGCACATGGCAGGTGCTAATGTAATTTTAGATTCCTTTTCTTGGAGTAAAGCTGGGGCTAATTTTGAAACTGGCAAATTATATCTGACCAGGAATTTGACAATTTAGAACACAGTGATTCTGCTGTTAGGAAAATCCATTGGAAATCACTTGAAATATCCTATAAGAGGGATATACAAAGTATCCCACTGCAGAATTGCGATGACAGTGAAAAATTAAGAACAATGGGGAATAAATGTGTTCAATGTCTATGGGATAGAATATTATGCAGGTGGAAAAATGTGGCGAGATGACTGAGAAAACATGTAGGTTTCAAGCTGTATTGTTCTAATCCTCATTCAGTTCAGTTCAGTTGCTCAGTCGCTCTTTGCAACCCCATGAATCACAGCACACCAGGCCTCCCTGTCCATCACCAACTCCCGGAGTTCACTCAGACTCACGTCATTACGTAAATGTAAATACAGCAGATGAAAAGAAATAAGCTAAAAGGTTAGGAAAGTGTTAACCATAATCTCTGGCTTGTGTAATTATGGATGGCTACTAAATTTTAGAAAATACGGATTTATTGCTTTTTATAATAGAAAACATAACTTGAAATAGTAAGTTCAGCAGTCTTTTATTTTCATTCTTCAGTTTCTCTGAAGAATTTGCACTTTAGCCTTGTTTTTTATTACTTCAACTGTCTTTTTTCTTTGCTTAAAAAAGATAAAAAAGCTTCCTTTAATTTTGTCATTCCATCCCTCGTTCTGTAACCTAAATGTGAATGCTGGCAAGAGTTTCCTCTCTGGCCCTCTTATCTTTCCTGACAATGTCATTCACATCCTACTTCCCTGATTTATCTTCCCAGCTTTGGATCTACATGTCCTGCCATTTACTGGACCAGTCTACCCACCTCCGCCTTCATGGCCTGAACTGGCCTCTCCATCTTCACTCTCTCATCATTTGGTCAGATGTACTGGCTGTCTACTATGTACTAGCCCGTCTGTTACAGACTAGGGATGCAATAAAAATCAAAGGGAAGCTCTTTCCGCAAACAGCTCTCACCTACCTTTCTCCCCTTATTTTTCCGGTTGTCGAATTCAAACGGTAGAGTTACCATGAATCCTTTTGCTTTTGACTCCTCCTACCAATCCAGGCTTTGCTATTCTCAGTGTATAATCTGAGCCCAGAAACATCTTTCATTTTCATGACCTCTTTTTTAATGCCCACTGTCAACACTCTCTTGGAGCCTTTATTTTTTCCTGGATTATCCCATGACAGCTTCCAAAGTGATGCTTTCTTCAGTATGTTCTCACACACAACCCTGTCATATACAGAGCTATAAAGTAAGTCCTCTGAAAATATAGCGCAGGTCATTGTGGTCTCTTATTCAAAACATAGTCCATAGCTTTTCAGTGAATACTGAAAACATTTTCTTGACTCGGCACTTACAGTCATTTTTCAATGTATTTGATTGAGCTGAATGAAAATTTTATTTTGTGGCCAAAAAGAGTAAAATACTAGGCATTTCGTATGGTACAACCTAACAGTATTCATATACATTTCCATCCTTGTCTTCCAAGATTTCCCTTCTTCTGCCCTGCATTCTAGAATATAAATGAGATCAATCTATGCTTTCCTTGCATGCTCACTTTCTCTGGTCCCTTTGCTAAGTTTGTTTGTTCTTTCTGGAGCTCCTCCAGGCATTATCTCTCCCTTGAACACATCTATTCATCCCAAAGTTCCACCTCAAAAGTCATCCTCCACTGTTGGGTCTCTGCTCAATTGTTCGCAATCCTGCCTTGTGATAAAGTCCCTTAAGAAATCATTCATGTGTCTCCGATGGTACTAATGAGCCTGGATGCTACTTTCTGGTTTTAATCTGCTGCACCCAACTGAGCTCAAAAGGTGTTCTGTTGCATACATTCCGAGGACAGTATCCTAATGCATATCTGTGTAATTATAAATAAGTGTCCTCAGGTATTTCTCTGGGTTGAGCTATAATTTAAGGTTGAGTGTGTTATCTTCACACTGTTCCCTGCTTGTTTACCTGTTTTGGCCATTTGAAACTTCTACTATTATTTCAATTAAAAAGAGCCTTTGCAAGATATGGAATCAGTTATACTATTTAGTACTTGAATTTTTCTGGCTGATTTTCTCATATAGATGATGTAATTCAGTAATATGACTTCACTGTAAGACATAGGAGATGCTTTATACACTTATTTCAAAATTCTCTAATTTATCTGACATCCTCCAAGAATAAAAATCCTCAGGTTAAGTATAAAATATATATTAAAAATAGAAAATATACCAGAGTTTGAACATTATAGTGAAGTACTTGAAGATGCATTCACTCCTACCTAATATATAAAAACAAGAATCTACAAGGATACTCTTTTAACCTTATTTCAGTAACATATATTTTGTGTGCATACTAAAATATTAAAATAATGATTATGAGCCAAAAATCTACCAGAAAGAAATGAAGCATTCTGTGGTTAATATGAAGGACTTTGGGCCAGACTTTTGTTGATTACCCAATTGGAATCTTGGTTCATTCATAACATAGAGACCATACCCAACTCCCAGAGTTGTAGGGAGAGTTAAAATGTAATAACATACCTTAAGGGCTTACGATATTATCTAACACATAGTTAATAACAAAAATTATAGTTTTACTAATAAAAATAAGTGACAAGAAAGAATAGCATTCCCTAAAGCTATTATGTTTCTAGAACTTTCCTTACAGATTATATACACATATGTAAGCATATATATATAAAGTGATGTCATACTTAGTAGTCCTTAGTAAGCAAGCAAGCATTTAAGAAGATTATGACATCATTCTTAGTATTACAATGAGAGAGAGAGTGAGCATCCCCCCCTCAACCCCCATCTGCGGCAGCAAAATTTTGGCTGAAGACATGAAGAGCAGTAAATAATGCCAAGCCTGGGAGTAGTATTTAGGAAGCATCCATAAAGCAAGACTCATGCTGCAGTTTAGCACCCTAGCTAGTGAAAGTGAAAGGGGACATTTCAAAAATTTTCCATCTTAACCTTAAACCAGAAAAAAAAAAAAAAAAAACTTTTGCATATAGCCTGAAGAAATTTTTTACACATGGTTTGCCTGATTTTCTACCTGGCATTAATTATTTAATGAATTTTGATTAATTTTAGGGGTAACTGAAAAAAAAGTACAAAATGTCTGTTTTATAGTCGTTATCTCATGAAAAACGAGAACAAAAAAGTAACGGGAGAAAATATTGACGAGTCATTTATCCATCACATAATTAAATAAATATTTATTGAATTTCTGCTGTGGTCCAGGGACTATTCTACATGCTGAAGATACGAGTGAAAAACAAATCAGCAAAGGAATTAACTCACGTCAAGACGATATTGATTAGAAAAACCGTGATACAGGTCCCTGACTCTTAGTGACCAGTAGCCAAATTCTATTTTGATTTGACAATGTAACAGACTGTTTGAATAAACTTTGATTTACTACGCAAAATCCATCAACATACCCCAAGATGAATTTTAAAATGGTTCTAGAAGATATAAGAATCTATGAGGATTTGTGAGGTAATACACCACCTCTCCAATACACAGATAAAAATTTAAACAGAGCTGATTAAAGCCTATCGACAATATAATGAATATTTTTTTTTAGTGGCTAAATAGTAGCTTCAACCTTTTTTAATTCACATAAATACCCCAAAGTTCAAAATTAATAGTGAGTAACTAAAAGAGTCTGAAGATCAGGAAACAGATTCTCACTTGAAATATAAACTGTAGATATTTAGTTAGATGGGCAAATACCAGATAGATTCTTTTTTCACCTAATGTGAGATGTTTTCACTCACTCTTACTGAAACCAACAAAGAGAGAATGGGTCCTAAGGGTTTTACAATATCCAGGAGGAATAGTCAGTCCTGTTTGGGTATTTCATACATGATTCCACTGAGAAATTTCTGAGGAAAAAATACAATCTATTTCATATATTTCTGAGACAAGTCTATTAGATTTTGTTTACTATTTGAAATAATGCAATTTCCTTTTTTAAGAACACACCGATTTATTTTAATGAATTCATTCTTCTGTGCAAAAATATTGTGATGGTGCCTATACTCTGGAAGGGGTTGACAGTGGCATCTGCCCTTCCCTCTCTCCCACAATAACTACCCACAGCAGCAAGGCTCTTAATAAGTGATTGTGGAATTAATAAAGTTCTCATAATACACACTGCAGAGAAAATTAAACAAGGACATTTATCTCCTTCAACTGCCACAAATATTCACAGTCACAGGTGTACACTTGCATACTTCTCGTATTTCAACATCAGTAGTTAAAACATTAGCCATTTTTAAGTACATTAAAAAAAAAGAACCTTCCTTTAAAAAATATTTTGGATTGGTAAGTCTTATGGAGAAATCCTATGTGAATACCAAGGAAAGATTTAAAAAATGTATTGATCTTCTCAGCAAGGCAGAAAATGTCTTCCATTTTTTAAAAGGCAAATTACAAATACTGGTTTTATCAATGTGAATATCCGTTCAAGTCAAAGCTCATCTTAAAGAATTAAGGAAAAGGTAATACCCATAACTGGTATCTCCAATCAATATATATCCTGATGCTGAATTTGAAAATTCATATTTTTAATGGAAGGCATCAGGCCCAGGATCAATGATTCAACTGCTTTCATGACAAGATGAAGGATTACTTTCTTATGCTGTCAATACTAAATAAAACATATAAAATCAGTTCTTTCAATAACGAACAACCTCAGCCTTTAAAATAATGCAGTACTAAAGACTAAATCATCAGTGAAGAAGTTAAAATATTTTATTCTTAAAACCCAACAATACTGAGTCATTCCTGGGAGTCTCTAGCGCTCATTCCACCTGGGAAAGGCAAGCCATTTCATTTAGCCATTTAAAAAATATCACTTAATAGCAAGATTCCTTCAGATAAAATCATTATTTGGCATATTTCTCTTAAATTCAAGTTATTGAATTTTTTATTAGGAGAGAATTTTGGACATTTTTAAAGTTGTTACAATGATAGAAATCCCCAAATAAGCCAGAAATATTGGTATTTGCTAACAACTTGCAACACAGACAAAAAACACAATTCTTTAGACATCTTCGAATCAAAACAGCCTTGGATAATGGCATTCTCTGCAAGGCAAATCATACATGCTATAGACAATGATCAGCGTAGGCTTAAGGATAAAATATCAAGCATAGAGAGGTTAAATAAACACTCTAAATCCTCCCTGATTTTCCCTCATTTAAACACCCAAACAAAACATGTGGTACCTTTTAATTTTCTGAATGAGTAGTTTCCAATCAATGTTTCCTCGATTAGAGACAACAATCTGAAGGATCTACCAAAACAAAAGAAAAAAATTCAGGTATAGATTTATTAACTCAATATTGAAAACTGTAACTCACCAGTAAGCAAAAGCATTCTTTATATCCAGATAAGAAATCTATGTCTTGAGATCTGTAGCACAAAAAAACGCAGTACTTGATTTTTTTAGGAAGCTCAGTAAGGAATTTAAAAGCATTTTACTTTGAGATCACAAAAAGCAGATCCTTTGGAAAAAAAAAAAAAGAATTAAAAAGAGAGCACAATAAAATGTAAAAAAACCCCCAAACCATTACCAGCGCCGATGCAGCGATACCCCCCAAGTCTAGCCTTTGAGAACTGCAGCAGAATCCTTGTCCCGGAACATGATCTCCGCGGTCTGGCTCAGCCTCTCTAGCTCCAGACAGACGCAGTCTGCAAGCCACCAGCTCCTGTCTGTGTGTGTCGGGAAAGGGAAGCTGCAAATTAGAAAAAGTCCCCGCAGTGGCGAAAAGGAAAATAAGGCGAGTGGGAGAGGGAGAGAGAGCTCACTAGCCTCAGAATTTTCGAGAATGATGACAAGCCACCCGGTGCCGCCATCATTCACTGACAATAAGATGCAGTCCTGGCGTATGATTTAGCGGTTTGCACAGGGGCTTCTGGTATCAAATGCCTGACAGGCATCTTAATTGCATCCATCCAAGTGTGTCCCCAGGAGTCGAGTCTATAAGCCTATGAATGTCATCATCTGTTCTCCTTTGTGTTAATGCCAGACACACACACGCACACACACACACACACACACACACTGTGCTTAAACAGAAATCATTTGCTGGCATATAGGATTACAAATAAGTTGGTGTCCACAAACTGGACATAACTAAATGATAGTTTATGAGAATTTTTATCATCTGCATTTATGACACCAGAAAATTCTTTGATGTTTTGTCATTGGCAGATAATTATAATAGTTTTAAAACTCAGTATCACTGACTGCTTATTTATAGTCCAAATAAATAGGTTCACTAGAGAAATGCACACAATCATGTATATTTTCTTATGGAAAATTTGATCTGCTTGTAACTGTGATAATTACGCCCTTGGCAATGGTTTCCTTACAAAGGAGAATGCAGCAAAAACAAAGAGGATTAGGAAACCAGGGTTGATGTGTGATTTCTGGAGGCAATCTATTTTATTCCTTTCACATACAAAGGCAAAGAGAGGTAGCAACCAGCTTGAGTAGTGAGACTTTACAGTCCCCCAGGACCAAGACAGGGAATTGAATCTCTGGCATAATCAGTATCCCCTTTATGTTAGCAACTGAAATTAACAGTTGAATATTCCTGTTTTACAGTGCCCCTTATGTAGGGAGGTTAAATGTGAAATCATTCCCAGCATTTATTTCATGGACAAAAGGGATGGGGGGAAATGTTAATAAATAAATTTTTATAGCATTGCTAGCTCTCTGCATCAGTGAATGGAGCAAAATTCCATGTGTACCAAAAAGGCCGGCTGCAAAGAAGGTTGCTGGGAGGGAGAATCACCATGGTTACCGGAAACAGAAAGTAGGGAAAAAAATAAGGTGATGATAGAGGAGATGGAAGGAGAAGCTACTGTGGAGGAAATTCAGAGATAGAAAGATATGTTTCATTTTTTTTTCTTTCTGGAAAGAACTGTCTATCAGGTTTTCACATTAGATTTTGAATGCATTAGGATGAATATGCATTCTATATCAGCCACCTTTCTTCTCCATTTTTGGATCACTAGCTAATTTTGCTTTCATAAGTTTGGTTCTTTTGTATGAGATGGATCCTGATATTTCTTGCCTCTGACACTATCGTGGATTCATGGACACCACTCAGCCTAGTCCACACCCTTTGTTTCACAGGTGAGAAAGTTGAGGCCCAAGGAATCTGACTAAGGTCACAAAGCTGGCTGGAGATCCAACAGAAACCCATCCTAGTCTCCTAGTTCAGGTCCCTGTTTTTCTTCTCTCACCAAGTAACTTACTTTCTGTGCTCTCTTCCATTCTGTCTGCAAGCAAAACAGGTTCCAGAAACATCCTTTTGTCTGTCATTTTGTAAGTCTTCTTTTATTTGCTAAAGCAGCGATCCTCCTCTTTAAAACAATGCATTGCAATCATTCCAAAGACCAGCTTTGCTTAATAGCTATGCTGTACTGGTACTCCAGGTCTAGGGGATCTGGAGTAATTATGTCACTGCTTTTCTTTTACTTCCAGTCTGGCAATCAGATGAATAAAGCATGATTGCCCTGTTGTGAACCTATCTTGTTAAGCCTGAACTTAATCATCATATACTAAGCACTCTCTCATCCCTGGCATCATTCTTTCTGCAAGCATGAAATTGGGTAATCGAATTGAATCAGCCTCTCAAGGTTCCTCCTAGTTATAGACAATGTGAACCTTCCTGGGGTTACCAATAATGAAGCTGCAAAATTGAGAGCTCACGTAAAATGTTTTAAAAAGAAAGAAAAAAAAATACTCAAAACAACCACTGGGGGGCGCAATATTTGTTAAAATCTTTCTGAGATATTTGGTAAAAAATTGTTGAGTAGGATTTTGACCTTGCTCTTATTTCCTTTCTAAAACATTCTTTCAATGTTCAGTTCTTATGAGTCATTGCTCTTAGGTTAACTCATTGATTTGCTGTTGTTCAGTCACTAAATCGTGTTCAACTCTTTGATGAGTAGAGTCATATTGCCTTTTTTGACGTTTAAAGTATAGCTGCTGATACCACTACTACCCTCTGCCCTCAGCATGTCAGCTATACAAGAAATTAATCACAGTAAAAAAAATATGGTTACCTTAGGTAATAATTACAAGAGATTTCAGGTTTCAGTGAATCCTCCATAGTGGTTAGGATTTTTTCTTTAAAAAATGTCCCTTTAAATATAATCTTTCTATGACGTGCCAATTTTTTTTCCTCAGTGATTTCTGACATTAAGGTTATTTTTTCAAGCAAATATTTTGTTTTAATAGGCTGTCCTCTACTGTTCACTTCTAGGCAAACAAAAAAATTGATGCACAAGACTGTCATTTCTTGAAACATGAATCATATTTTATCAAGCTCTCATAAAGCACACATAATGGTCTTGGTCAGTTTAAAAATCAGCTCAGCTCCCAAAAATATTTAATACTCCTTGGGAATCATTTAATATTTGTGGATACTGGTTCAATCAATGAGAATGAGTAGAGATATTCTTTTCCTTTTCACTTTTACCATTTGTTAATGGAAGTATTACTTTAATTTGTCTTTTGTAGAATAAGCACTATATGTAACACAGAATTCTTTTTTTTAAGGTTTCACAATCACACTTTATAACTACTAAAGTTAGTTCTGAACTAACTAGTTCTGAAACATCATGTTGCTACACACCAGTTATATGCTCATGTGTGTGTGCGTGCTAAATCGCTTTAGTCCTGTCTGACTCTGTGCAATCCCATGGACTGCAGCCTGCCAGGCTCCTTTGTCCCTAAGATTCTTCAGACAAGAATACTGGAGTGGGTTGCCGTGCCCTCCTCCAGGGGATGTTCCCAACCCATGTTACCTCTAACCTGCATTGGCAGGCAGCTTCTTTACCACTAGAGCCACCTGGAAAGCCCTTACATGCTCAGACCAAGTTCTTATTGGCCAAAGTTCTGAAATGCTGTGCTATTATGTATGCCAGGATTCTGTATCACGTAAGATTCTCATTGGCCAAGGTCATAGAATTAGACAAGATTTCTTCAACCCAAAATTCTAGATTCAAATAAAATTCTAACAAGCCAAAATTCAGAATCACAAAACCCAATAAAACAACCTTCCCAAACCACATGAGATTCTTTTGATCAAGCATTCAGAATTATGTGAGACTCCTATCAGAGAACAATGTTTCAGATGCATGCAGGATTCCTATAGGCTAAGGTGCATGGAGATCAAGATTTCAGAATTACCCTAAATTTCTTATGGACTAGGCTTCCAGAAGCAGCCAATATTCTTTAAGCAAGTTTCTGAAAAACCCAGTGTTAACGCAGTAATATTCTGATAGCCAGTTTCCTGGAATCAAGCGTATTTCTTTCATGCTAAGTTGTAAAACATAATTCTTGCCTTTAAGTATGTTCTACTCCAATAACACTAAGACACCAGATAATTGAGAGACTTGCATGATGTTTTATATTTATGCTTATGAGGCTCAACTGTCATGTAGCACCATTTGCCGGTTCATTTAACCAATTTTAATGGCACACATTCATAGGATATAGGTATGGGAAAAAAAGAGAACATTTCCTACTCAAGGAACTTCAATTATATTGAGGGGAACATAGAAGTAAACAGAAATCTAAGTATACAATTCTTTTTCTCACTTTGATGAGACATGCTATCTTTGCCCCTGGGTTATCTGCTTTATCTCAGGTCCTCATCTTTATGAATCCCCCTATCCCAAGTTCCCAAGTTAGCTGACCCCTATGGTTCTTCTGGGAGACTCTCGGTTTTATTCCTTACGGATATGGGTCTGTGTATTATCACCCTTTAAGCCCATTGGGAATGGATAATGGAGGTATTTCCTTCTTACTTCCTTGAAGTTCTTGGTCATATATCATTTTCCAAACTAGGACTTTTCTAACTACCATAATGAAAACTGCAGTCCTGTCCCTTTCGCAGTCCTTCATTCCCTGCTCCACTTTTCCCTTTTTCCATAGCACTTACCACTTTCTATCATACCATAAAGTTGTATTTTTTATGTTTACTATGTATTACCTGGGACTTCCCTGGTGGCTCAGACAGTAAAGAATCCACCTGTAATATAACAAACACAGGTTCAATCCCTGGCTTGGGAAGATCTCCTGGAGAAGGGAATGGCTACCCACTCCTGTATTCTTGCCAGGAGAATTCCATGGACAGAAGAGCCTGGGGTGCTACAATCCATGGGGTTGAAGAGTCGGACAGGACTGAGCGACTAACTCATTTCATTTTCATTTATTACCTGCCTCACTCTCTATCTCTAGGTCATGAGGGAAGTCTCTTAAAATGTTTGGGCCACTGATCTCTAAAGCAACACTAAGACAGTGCCTGGAATATCTAACACTCAAAAAATATCTTTTAAACAGTAAGTATGAAAATCACAATATTATTTAAGTTGGAGTATTTAAGGACAAGAGAAGTTTTTGGATTCTATATTGACTTCCTTGTTCTATGTATTCAGTCTTCCTTATGAATATAGTCTTTTATTTGTACTAAAAATCATTTTTTCCCATGGAATCAACTTTTTTTGGTAGTTTCCATGAAAGAATCCTGTTTATTTAAAACAGGGATTTGTCTCCTACTTTCTTTAGACTCTGCAAAGTACCCTAGCATGGGACTATCAGCTCTTAAATATCAGCTGAGAAAGAGCTTGTCTGATAAATCATACTTCTATTGGTCTTAAATATGCTAAATTTTAATCATTAGATTATTTAAATTACAAAAATTAATAAATTAGTACTGTCTTGTGGCCAAAATGCTTTGAAATGGCTTTCTGAAAATTGACTATAATTATTATAATGTGCACTTTAAAAATTAGTAAGAGAAATAATAATTATACTTTTACCTAGTACTCTTAAATTTGTTATTCTAAATATATTTAGTTCTCTTGGGTATACACCTAGAAACGGAATTAGTGGCTCATAAAGTAGACATACATTCAACTTTATTAGATATTGCCAAACTGTCTTCAAAAGTGTTCAAATCAATTTACACACCCACTAGCAGTGTATCAGAGTTTCGGCTGTTCTATCATTATAGCTTTCAACATCTGGAGAGCTTTTTATTGCCAACATAGTTTTTCAAGGGTAATGAGATTATGACTTAATGAACCGAACTAGCAATTATTTTTCATGGTAATAGTGGAATATTATGGCTTCCCTGGTGGCTCAGAGGTTAAAGCGTCTGCCTCCAATGCGGGAGACCCGGGTTCGATCCCTGGGTCGGGAAGATCCTCTGGAGAAGGAAATGGCAATCCACTCCAGTATTCTTGCCTGGAGAATCCCATGGATGGAGAAGCCTATAGGCTACAGTCCATGGGGTCGCAAAGAGTCAGACACGACTGAGTGACTGACTTCACTTCATGGTGCCATTGGTTTAGAAATTCTTTGTTTACAACAAATTTTAGGACCTATTAGTGAACATTATGGAAAAGGGTTTTGAGGTGAGCATATATTTTAAAAATGTGACATGCAACCATGGCTGCATGTGATGATTATGTTTGTGAGATAAATGAGTTGTAAGGGGATATATTACTTAGAAGGGAGAAGATATTTTATACAGGGTTTTAATAAATTAACAGGCAACTGTGAAGTGAAAAACAATGAAGTGAAAAGCTGTGGAGTAAAATCTCTATCTTAGAAGTTTATCAACAAGTCAAAGTATGACATGTCTGTGGCAACACACACCAACCTGCACCATTGTGACAAAAGAGTGCACAGTTAAGATGCTTCCAAAACTGTTCCTTTCACACAAATCCCTTGCTCGTTGATTCTCACCATAATTACTAGTTTACTTCTTTTTCTCCAATCCCAATCTTACACGTCCTTGCCGGTCCATTTAAAATTCTGTCCTCTTTTACAGGGACTTCCTAGGTGGCTCAGTGGCGAAGAATCTGTTTGCTAATGCAGATGCAGGAGATGGGGCTTCATTCCCTGGGTCGGGAAGATCCCCTGGAGAAGGAAATGGCAGCCTGCTCGAGTATTCCTACCTGGAGAATTCCACAGACAGAGGAGTCTGACTCATTTGAAAACACCCTGATGCTGGGAAAGATTGAGGGCAAGAAGAGAAGGGGATCACAGAGGATGAGATGGTTGGATGGCATCACCGACTCAATGGACATGAGTTTGAGTGGACTCCGGGAGTTGGTGATGGACAGGGAGGCCTGGCGTGCTGTGATTCATGGGGTCGCAAAGAGTCGGACACGGCTGAGCGACTGAACTGAAATGATACCATAATGCCTGATGTTATATACAGCCTCTGGCTGGTCTACAGTTGTTTATATGCAACTATTCTGATACAGACCAATTAAAAAAGCATATGATAGCTTCTCATATAAAGTATTAAATTCCAATAATGTGCCAATCCCTTTGAACACATTATTTTATTCAATAATTCAGTTATGAATCTCCCTTTCACAGCTGAGGAAACAGGCCCAGTTAAGTTTAGTTACATTCTAAGAACATACAGCTGGTAAGTGGTGGAGGACAAATCCAGTCCCTAAACTTCTTAATTAATTAGTTTGTAATTCAGCTTAACACTTCCAAGGTTTCAGAAATGGAGAGAAAAATTAAACAAAGAATTAAGAATTTTCCATTTTTCTAGGATAAGTATTAAGACTTAGACTATGTATTGTTTTAGGTGTGCATGAAAGAGATAGCATTAGAAACAAGAATTTTTCTTTACAGAATTATTTCAAATGCCATCAGTTCACAGTTAAATGATGTATATGTATGAACACAAACATTCCTACGGTTGAAGAAGACATCATAATTTTTTTCACTATCTACTTGGTCTATTATTAGAGTGTACAGTGTCACATTTGTGAGATATATGCTCATGTGTCTTTAAAATACTTCACTGTTTGACAATTTGAGTTTATTGTATATGTTTTTAAATATATTGTTCCAATTAACCTATTTTAGAAGTACAGATTGTAATAATAAAATATCTGTCTTGGCCAATCATTACCCTCATTTTATTAGACAAAGTTAGAAATAATCAAATACCATGCTGAATCTTAAAGGTTACATCAAAGAACATTATATCACTTCCATATTATACAATGCATGTCTTGTTTAAATTAAATTTATTTATAGTCAGATTCTGCCTGTGGGCATGTTTCTTCCAAATAATTCCACTCCCTTCTTCAAGTCTATCCTCAAATATTAACTTCTCAAGGAGGCTTAACCTAACCATGCTATTTAATACTGCAACCTGAAATTCCCATTCTTTATCTTCTTTATCCTATTTTGCATAGTACTTATTTTCTAATACACTATATAGTTTACTTATTTTTATTCTTTATTGCTCTCTCTTCTCATTCACTTGTAAGCTCCATGAAGGCAACTCTGCATGTTTTGTTCACTATGTATCCCAGGCACCTAGAACTAGGCCTAGTATGTAACTGGGACATAGTAAATATTCATTGAACTAATACCTATATGAACAAATAATTAAAATTATAACACTAAAACTCATATAAAAACCAGGAATTACCTGCTAAAAATTCTGAATTCTGAGCTTATCAGCTGAGAACATTCAGTTTCAGAAATCACTAAATTCGTAATGTAAGTATTTTATTTGGTTTATGTCTTGGTTAACAAATATAAAGTTTTAGGCTTTTCATCTTTGGCACATTTATAGCCATTTTGAGTACATCTTTCCTTTAACTTTAGATTTTTAAAATTAGATATCTGTTTATCTATTTATTATGTATTTTAACAAAAATTATTCTAGTTATTTTTTTGCTTGCTTGTGAATCCTTAGTTAGAAATTACATTACATATTTCTCTTAATCTTTCCAATCACCTGAAAGTTGATACAAATTGCTTTCTTTCACTACTGGAGATACTACCAGCCTGTGGGGAAACATATTTACAAGACAAATGGGCAAGCCATGAAAGAAAATTATGAGAATTAGTGTTGAGAAGTTCTCACTTCATAAAACTTTCACTTGACATTCAGTCAAGCAGAATCATCTTCAGGACTTATGAATTTCTTGGCTGATCTTCCTGGAAGCATGAAATGAACCTGCATTTTATCTAATGTCTCCACAAGTAGGAACATTAGAGTTTAATGGAAGACTGATAAGGATACAAAATCAAATGTTGCATTGGATGGTATTATATATAAAATCCTTATTTCTTTTTAAAAACTGCTAAAAGGAATTATTTTGTTTACTGTTCTCCAAGCTTTGAAGACCGTTACCTCAATATTCTAAATCTTGTCACTCCTTCAATAATCAGCAACCGCGGAGAAGTGGAGAGTTAGCAATAATTGAGAGGTAATCTAGTACTAATCCATTTGAATTAAGTTCAGTTCAGTTGAGTCACTCAGTTGTGGCTGACTCTTTGCAACCACCTGAATTCAGCATGCCAGGCTTTCTTGTCCATCACCAACTCTCAGAGCTAACTCAAGCTCCTATCCATAAAGTCAGTGATGCCACCCAACCATCTCATCCTCTGTCGTCCACTTCTCCTCTCACCTTCAATCTTTCCTAGCATCAGAGTCTTTTAAAATGAGTCAGTTCTTTGCATCTGGATTGGATGCAAAGGCCTGGAGTTTCAGCTTCAGCATCAGTCCTTCCAATGAATATTCAGGACTGATTTCCTTTAGGATGGACTGGTTGGATCTCCTTGCAGTCCAAGGGACTCTCAAGAGTCTTCTCCAACACCACAATTCAAAAACATCAATTCTTTAGTGCTCAGCTTTCTTTATAGTCCAACTCTCACATCCATACAGGACTACTGGAAAAACCATACCTTTGACTAGACGGACTTTTGTTGGAAAAGTAATGTCTCTGCTTTTTAATATGCTCTCTAGGTTGGTCATAGCTTTTCTTTCAAGGAACAAACATCTTTTAATTTCATGGGTAGGCAGTCTTTAACCTTAACATTACTAGATTATTCTGAATGCTTTGAATTCTGCAAGGTTCTACAGCATTTCCCTGCAATGTTGAGCATTTAAAGTTCAAATAATAAAATGTCTACTGTGATGGTAAATAAATGCAATGTCATATGTGAAATGATTTCTCTAAATGTATATTATTATAGAAATTTATTTTGTTAATAGCCAAAATTCACATTCTGAAAATTTGTGAAATTCATATTTATTTTCTCTGCTATTTAGGGGAGAGTACTCTTGGGTGATTGCTACCAAGACATACATGTGGAATGTTAGTACCTCTCATTCCTTTTCCTCTAGTCTTTTTACCAGGGGTACATTATAAATGGGAGGAGAGAATTAACTGGGGATATTGGACTTCAGAGGTGGTGCTAGTGAAAAAGAACCCACCTATCAATTTAGGAGACATAAGAGACACAGGTTCAATCCTAGGGTCGGGACGATCCCCTGGAGGGCATGGCAACCCACTCCAGTATTCTTGCCTGGGAATCCCATGGACAGAGGAGCCTGGCAGGCTACAGTCCATTGGGTCACAAACAGTTGGAGATGACTGAAGAGACTTAGCACACACACATATGGGTTATTTAGCTACCAGCAGCTTAAATAAAACAGCTTGTCAGAACTACACACACTTTGAATATCTAGAATACATTCAATGCTATATCCAAACGTGTTTTAAGGTCCTAAATCCTCCTATTGATTGGAACCAAAGAACATAATGCTGCTGCTGCTAAGTAACTTCAGTCGTGTCCGACTCTGTGCAGCCCCATAGATGGCAGTCCACCAGGCTCCCCCATCCCTGGGATTCTCCAGGCAAGAACACTGGCATGGGTTGCCATTTCCTTCTCCAATGCATTAAAGTGAAAAGTGAAAGTGAAGTCACTCAGTCGTGTCTGCCTCTTAGCGACCCCATGGATTGAAGCCTGCCAGGCTCCTCCATCCATGGGATTTTCCAGGCAAAAGAGTACTGGTGTGGCGTGCCATTGCCTTCTCTGAAGAACATAATGATGGATATCAAATCCCTTGTATGACAAGAAAGGGGAACTGGAATGGACAGTGGGGGCACTTCTATGTTTCTTTCTTATCATCAGATTTCTAAGCTATAAAAGATACTAGATAAAAGATGTATTAGCCGTTAAATTAAAAGGAAATATTCTACATGATCAACACCTAAAATGAATATTCTTTCTTGATAGTACCATCAAGTTCACTAAAAAGAGTTCATGTGGAAAGGATTCTAGATGGCAGTGTTAGAAATTATATTAATATTATATTTATACTACCTGTTCCCATAATTTTGTGGCTTTTTTCCTCTTTTGTTTCTAATAGTGAACATATAATTAAATAAATAAATTTAATTATATTTAATATTCTGGGAGAATTAACTCAAGATTTTTTTCTAGACATTGTTCATCTATTGTGACTTATTTTTCAAATGGAGTGTCACAATATGCTCTTTACAAAGGTAGCCATTGTGACTATCTGGGCCAACAAATGTGTCTGAGAGAATGTTCACATCCCTAAGGCCACTAACTGTTTTCTTAAACCACCACATTCTTACACTGTTTTTTCTTTCCTCCCCCAGTCTTTATGCTTTGCCTACCCCTTTAAGAAAGCCTTCCTCAGCGATCAATGCAAAGAAATAGAGGAAAAGAACAGAATGGGAAAGACTAGAGCTTGCTTCAAGAAAATTAGAGATACCAAGGGAACATTTCATGCAAAGATGGGCTCGATAAAGGACAGAAATGGTCTGGACCTAACAGAAGCAGAAGATATTAAGAAGAGGTGGCAAGAATACACAGAAGAACTATACAAAAAAGAGCTTCATGACCCAGATAATCACAATGGTGTGATCACTAGAGCCAGACATTACAGAATGTGAAGTCAAGGGGGCCTTAGAAAGCATCACTATGAACAAAGCTAGTGGAGGTGATGGAATTCCAGTTGAGCTGTTTCAAATCCTGAAAGATGATGCTGTGAAAGTGCTGCACTCAATATGCCAGCAAATTTGGAAAACTCAGCAGTGGCCACAGGACTGAAAAAGGTCAGTTTTCATTCCAATCCCAAAGAAAGGCAATGCCAAAGAATGCTCAAACTACCACACAATTGCACTCATCTCACAAGCTAGTAAAGTAATGCTCAAAATTCTCCAAGCCAGACTTCAGCAGTATGTGAACCATGAATTTCCAGATGTTCAAGATGGTTTTAGAAAAGACAGAGGAATCAGAGATCAAATTGTCAACAATCACTGGATCACTGAAAAAAAAAAAAGAGTTCCAGAAAAACATCTATTTCTCCTTTATTGACTATGCCAAAGCCTTTGACTGTGTGGATCACAATAAACTGTGGAATATTCTGAAGGGAATGGGAATACCAGACCACCTGACCTGCCTCTTGAGAAACCTGTATGCAGGTCAGGAGGAAACAATTAGAACTGGACATGGAACAACAGACTGGTTCCAAATAGGAAAAGGAGTATGTCAAGGCTGTATATTGTCACCCTGCCTATTTAACTTATATGCAGAGTACACATGAGAAACGCTGGACTGGAAGAAACACAAGTTGGAATCAAGATTGCCAGGAGAAATATCAATAACCCCAGATATGTAGATGACACCACCCTTATGGCAGAAAGTGAAGAGGAACTAAAAAGCCTCTTGATGAAAGTGAAAGAGGAGAGTGAAAAAGTTGACTTAATGCTCAATATTCAGAAAACGAAGATCATGGCATCTGGTCCCATCATTTCATGGGAAATAGATAGGGAAACAGTGGAAACAGTGTCAGACTTTATTTTTTGGGGCTGCAAAATCACTGCAGATGGTGACTGCAGCCATGACCAACCTAGATAGCATACTGAAAAGCAGAGACATTACTTTGCCAACAAAGGTCCGTCTAGTCAAAGCTATGGTTTTTCCAGTAGTCATGTATAGATGTGAGAGTTGGACTGTGAAGAAAGCTGAGCGCTGAAGAATTGATGCTTTTGAACTGTGGTGTTGGAGAAGACTCTTGAGAGTCCCTTGGACTGCAAGGAGATCCAACCAGTCCATCCTAAAGGAGATCAGTCCTGCAAGTTCATTGGAAGGACTGATGCTGAAGCTGAAACTCCAGTACTTTGGCCAGCACATGTGAAGAGCTGACTCACTGGGGGCAGGAGGAGAGGGGATGACAGAGGATGAGATGGCTGGATGGCATCACCAACTTGATGGACGTGAGTCTGAGTGAACTCCTGGAGCTGGTGATGGACAGGGAGGCCTGGCGTGCTGTGAGTCATGGGTCGCAAAGAGTTGGACACGACTGAGCAACTGAACTGAATTGAACCCCTTTCCAACTCTTCCTTCTCCTTGTACCCCAAAGGCAGAGCGAGCACTGTCAGGAAAAGAGGAATACACTTAAGGAATTATGTAAACAAACTTTCCTCTACCAAAGTCCTGTGCTTTCACATTAATTGAAGGCAGATTCCATGGGTTTTACACCATTTTCTCTCTGTAATATCTAATAGACTCTTTTTTGCATTGGTGCACAATAATAATGTTATTTCATTTTGTAAATGTTACAGGAAAAATTGGAATTGAATATCGGGAGAATAATATGAAGTTATTGTGGTCACTGTAGTACTAAGCATGGGATTTGTTTATTTTGAACCCAGCAGAACTAAAGAAATAAAGAAAAGGGAATAGAATACCCAACTTACAGGTACCTTCTGCTGAAATGCCTGTAGGCACATAGATGCCATATTAGGAAAAATCAGAAGGTGCCTCAATGACAAGTTTCTCTAGATAGCAAAGAGTGATTATAATTTTCTCTAGTTTCATATTTTAATTTGGAGCTGCTCAATAAAATGTATGATTGTTTGGCTGATGAGAGAAGGGGAAGTGAAAGCTATGTTATATGCACACAGAATGCACAAAGGGGAACTTTGAAAAATTGGCAGTCACGACTTTCCATTAGAAGGCAAGTGCAATGAAAGAGAAACTTATTTTACAAGGAAAAACCAGAAAGAAAAAAAAGAGCAGGGAAAAATGAACTTGATAAAATAGCACAGAAATGCTAAGATGGACTCAGTGCTGTACACATAACCTGGAGAAAAGAAGTAAATGAAAAATAGTGGTGTGTGTTAGGAGGGTTAAGATACTCAAATCAAAAGGGAAAAAGGAAGAACATGGGAGAAAGGTAAAGAAGGATTAGAGGACCAAGAGCTTTAGAAGCAAACAGGGTTTCATTTATAAACCAGTGAGCCAGTCTGACAGGTGAGGCAGGCTGAGGCACTTGAAAGATCTCATTCAATGGCTGGCATTACCGAATGCCCAGCTGGGTCTGAACAAGGGTAGTTTTAAACAGGGACATTGTTCTAAGGAAATCTTAAGTTTCATGTGCCCTCCAATGCAGCCTTATAAATCTTGAACAGCATCAATATTCCCCCAACAACAGGCAATCAGCATTACTCCAGAATTTGTTGGACACTGCAAGTCCTTGATAGGGAATATTCTAATTTGGATGGCTGGCCCTCCGCTCAGGATTTACATGTATTGATGACATGCAAATCAGTTTAGTGCAGTCTCATCAACAGCATAAATAAGTGCATCCTGTTGTGGGGATTATCTTGGAAACAGAGAATGTCACCTTGAGTATGTCTATGGTCTGGAGATGAGCAGTCCGTCTCTGAGTGAGAGAGAATGAAAAACAGACCAAGAGCATCTCCTCACTATTGACTGGCTGCCTGCATGCTTCTTTACGTTAAATGACTGACTACTCACATAAAATAGCTTGGCTCGGAATAATTTTCTTTTTAACATCCATTCGGAGAGACAAGAGATTCAAAGATACCATTTTGATCTAGAATCCCTGATACTGCACGTAGGCAAATCATAGGAGAAGACAACGCTCAATTCTAACCTTTGTTTAACGAGTGCATATTTCATTAACAAATGATACCCATTAGCATTGGACACATGCTTTGTATATGAGTAAGGATGGATTTACAACTTCCTGTTACACATTCTAAGTAACTTAGTAAATAAACAGCTAAAGGCTCCAATGAGCAAAATCACAAAATTGTATGACAGATATAAGAAAAAAAATCCTTTGGTTTAGGAAGTACTACCTGTGACTGATATTTTTAAGAATTTATAAACCATGCCTGGAAACAGCTGATTAAAGGAAATCCACATACAGTTCACTCTACAGAGTAAAGACATTTGCCATTGAGTTTGCAATTGCTCTCAATACACATTATCAGCCAGCTTATTGGACACCATCAATGAAAAATAATCTTCAAAGTCTGGATTTAATAACAGACAAAAGAAAATGAAGAGAGTATTCCTGAGGCCTAACGACATGTGGACCAGTCAAGTGTGTACCTGTGTGAAGTAGATGAATGTGGCGTCTACCATGCCAGGGGATGAAGACATGTGCTTACAGTGATGGGCAAGGACAAGTCAGTGTTTGGTGGAGAGTTGGGAGTTGTGTGCAGCTGATGGAAGCTGTGAACTTGGTAATGTATGACAGTATTGAACGGAAATGGCATCTCTACCAAGGACAGAGGAACATCAAGCATATTGCAATGAGGGTATATGGGGAGCAGAGAATCCAAGTGGAATCAGAGATAAAAGGGCAGTTTTAAAATAATGTGAAGCAAGAATGGGGACTTTCATGTTCTGATGATTAGGTGCCCCTCAAAACAAAGACTATGAAGAACTCAGTTCTTTGCACTTGTGTTTCACAACACCAGCAACAATAAAAGCAGTAACAACAAAAGGTTATGAAGAAATACTGACCACAGAAGACTGAAAAAACAAATGCTAGTTTTCATCAAATGCAAAGGTATTTTTGTCTCTTATGCCAATGAAGCCAATGGGAGTTCCAGAAGAGAGGTTGAGGGGTCAAACTACGCATGAATTTGAATTTGTGCTAGGAACAAGTATAATGCATTACCACAATGTTGTTGCTGCTTTTTAGTATGTTGCTGCTAAGTCATGTCCAACTCTTTGTAACTCCATGGACTGTGGCCCACCAGACTCCTCTGTCCATAGGATTTCTCAGGCAAGAATACTGGAGGGGGTTGCCATGTTCTTCTCCAGGGGATCCTCCCAACCCAGGGATTGAACCCACATCTCCTGCATGAAAGGCAGATTCTTTAAAACTGAGCCACCAGGGAAGCCCTAATATCTTCTGTAATTAAAGATTATATCAAAATTAGAAATTCATTTTTTAAAGAACATGATTTTATTATTTATTTTTTATTCATGTTTCCTTTCCTATTTTCCCTTCGTTATTAGCTATTAATACAATCAGTAATGACAGGTAACACCCAGAAGAAAGAAATTGCTCTAATCAAAGACATTTTAAGATAAGCTTCCATTTCACACTGACTGTTAAGAGTCAAATGAAGATACAAAGAGGATGCCAAGATTGGATTTATGACATATACTTAAAATAAAATCTACAAATATTGCTCATAAAATAATAGTGTTGTCATCACCATTCTTGCTGTCACCTATTGGAAGTTCTGTTCTTGATGCTTGTAAACTGAAAGCCACAGAAAAAACGCTTTCTCTTTCAAGTGCAAAGCAACTATAAAATGAATAAGAAACCTATTTATGTCAGATGAAAGTGCAACATGCTTTAGTTTTCAGAGTTTTATCTTGATTAAAGGCCAAAAACCTCTGTCAGGGAGCTGGGGAGCACAGTTGGCAGCCACACCGGGATATGCTCACATGCATGTTAATATGAACATGGTCTGTAGAGCTTGGGACTGATTTCAGAGCTTGAGAGTCCAAGGCCCACTGCTGATTTAGTTTGAGAGAGATTAAGAGATTCCACTATGAGCTAGAGAACTATTCTGGGAATGGGAATGGCAGGCGGTGGGTGTGGGGGTCCTTAATCCTACACTGGCTTCAGATAGCCTCCAAAGGAGGAGTATTTGCAGATTATCTGATTCATTTATGACTGGATTGTTTTAAAAGTTTCCAATGTTGATGAGAAGTGATGTTATTTTCTTAATATTTCTATTTCAGTTCAGTTCAGTCGATTTAGGCAAATGTAAATAATAACAGTAATGGCTAATATTTGTTGAAAGTGAAGTCGCTTAGTCGTGTCCAACTCTTTGCGACCCCATGGACTGTAGCCTACCAGTTTCCTCCATCCATGGGATTTTCCAGGCAAGAGTACTGGAGTGGGTTGTCATTTCCTTCTCCAGGAGATCTTCCCAAGTATTTGCCTACACTACAGTGAGCACTTTATACATATTAATAAGGCTGTATAAGGAAAGTCTTTTATTACTTCCATTTTATAAGGGGGCAAGCTGAGACACAAAAGTTTAGATGACTGCCTCAAGGACAAACTGCTAGTAAACTGAGAAACTTCATGAACCAGACAATCCAGCACAAGTTTTGCCATGAGCCTAAATTTTTCTGCATATGTTTTGAATTCTTGATAGGAGTAACCCATTCCTTTCCCTGTTGGGAAATGAGGAATTCTTGAAACAGTTTGAAGAAAGCACTAGTAAACCCAATCACTTTCCTCACTAAGTTCAGCTGTTCAACAAACACATAGGCATTCAACATCCCTTCATCTGAATTTTATGCAAAATCAAAAATACAGAAGTACAGGATATGCCGACATAGAGCATACCATCACATCTCTCTGTTCTCCATTTTTAGCCTCGCTTCCTCTGAAAAGAGAACTTGTAAAACCATTGGGTCTCTGTGTAGGTCTTCCTTACTCAATCCTCATGCCTCCTGTTACCACCATGGTCAAAAAAAAAAAAAACAGTCCTGGAAAAGTTAAAAAGAAAAGAATTACTGTTTCCTAGACATCTGGGCTATTCTGCATTCCTTCCCTGGAATTAATGAGATGCTAAGCATTACCTGTTTATCATCTCTGTCTTCTGTCCAATTGATCATAATCTATGATCTCATAGGAAACTGTTATTAAAATGTTTTAATTTGAGAGTATAAAGAGATGCAGCACAAATAGGAAGGCCTGGAAATTAAACCAAATGATATTTCTCATTGGAATTTTAAAAATGAAATTATAGACAAGTAGGCATGGTCTTTATTTGTAATAAAGTCATAGGAAGCAAAACTCTCATCAATCTATTTACCTACAATGAAACTCAAAGATGCCACTTCACTAACTCTTTAAACGTGATGTAGGTACTACATCCATTGGAGAAACTAAAAGAAGTTATCTATTTGCAGATTTTTTAAAATCTCATAATTCTTTAAACAACACTGTTCTTTTGGAACCTCCTAAATAAATGTAAAAAAGGAAAAAGCAGGAGAAATCACACATTTATGTCTCATCATTTTTCAGGTGAATGATTCCGTTTTCAAAAAGATTACAGTTGATCCACAAAATAAAATGCTTTGTACTTTTCTATCTAAAGAATTAAATAACAAAGCACCTTTGAGAAAAGGTGAGAATACAGGCAACAGTCTTTTCTTCTGTTCTATTTACTATCTTAAAGCCTTAAGATAAGGTCTCACATTGATTCTGACAAAGCTAGCCTATGTTTCTCCCTCTGCTTCCCATGTGTCCTCTGTCTCCTAATTATCCTCTAAACACAAAGAGACTCATACTGGAGCTGCTATTGAGCACTGCTCCAAATAACTGAATACTTGTCTGATGGCATGAGTAACAGTCATGATCGTGGGGTGCTTCAATTTTTAACTAAGTACTCTTACATCAATTACCATTTTTTTACCTCTTAAGCAATGACGTCTCAGTCTTAATTTCTAAATACCATTCATCACTAAAAGGAACCAGAACTTCTTGGTAAAAAGGGGGTAACCCCAGGTCTGGGGCAAGGAAAGTACAGAGTGCCTGGACATCTTCTTGTCCCATAAAACAGGGAAGTGCTGAAGGATTAATGGCGTTTGTCAGAAGGACAAACAGCGCTTTCTTGGAAGGGCTCTAAGAAACTTGAGATAATGTAGGCATCAAACACAATAACGATGGCACTAGATTATAAGGCAACTTGTCAAATAAAATATATTAGCCGAAAGTGATACTCTATCAAAAGTAGAGGAGAGGACAGAACAAGTGGAGAGAGGGAGAGAGGCAAGACAGAGAGACAATCCTGGAGAAGGGGAGTGGTGGAAAAGTCTTCTTTAGGGAAGAATGCTAGTGAACAGAAGTAGAATGACGCTTTACCGTCTGAGCCACCAGGGAAGTCACATATATATAAGTAAGTAAAGTCACTCAGTCGTGTCCGACTCTTTGTGACCCCATGGACTGCAGCCCACCAGGATCCTCAGTCCATGAGATTCTCCAAGCAAGAATACTGGAGTGGGTTGCCATTTCCTTCTCCAGGGGATCTTCCTGACCCAGGGATCGAACCCAGGTCTCCCGCATTGGAGGCAGATGCTTTAACCTCTGAGCCACCAGGGAAGTCCGTCACATATATATACATATTCAAATTATCATTGCATCCTTCAATATAACAATTAGCACAGGCAAGAATCATGAATTTATGCTAAAACTATTGGGTTAAAGGTTGCTAGGAAAAGATATTCCCATGACCTCAAAGTATCATCTTCTTCATTACAGGGGGAGAAAGGTGCTTTTAAAAAAACTGAGTGCCAGGAAGTTCCAAGACTGTCTATTCCCCCTCCCTACCCCAAAATATACTCTGAAACTAATCATGAGGAAACTAACAAAAAATTCCATCGTGTGGAATATTCTCAAGACCCCTGGTCTGAAATTTCTAGAAACACTAATGTCATGAAAAAAACATAAAAGGTGGGAGTTCTCCATTAGATTAAATGAGACTACAGGAACATGGCACTCTGATTGATTCTTGAGTTAAAAGAAAAAAAAAAAAAAAGGAATAAGGGACATTTTGGAGACAATTCAGGAAATCTAAATACGGGTTGCATATTCGATGATATTATTGAATATATTATAAACTTATTTCTGGTAATGGTGCTGTGGACCTGAGAAGGTCTGGGTGTTTAAAGAACAAAAAAAATGAATATTTTAAGGTAAAGGATCATAATGTCTGCAACTTTCAAATGGATGAGAAGAAAACTGAGCATACAGATAATATATTGTAAGAGAAGAAGAACATTAATATGGTAACACATTAACCACCAGTATGTAGTGAAGAATACACAAACATTTATTGTGCTATTCTTTCAACCTTTCTATAGCTATAAAATTATTCAAAATAAGACATTGAGAGGATAAAGAAGCTGTTTACTTTGTAAAAAGCTTACAATAAAGTGGGGGGAGAAAGGTGGGTTAAAATATTTAGAGTTCAATGTCATCAGTCCTTCAATAGAGTTTCTCATAGGAACCCAGGAAAGCACAGGGCAGAATAAGCTGGATTCTAATTCCGCGTCCTGAGGCCACAACCCTGACCTTCTTCTACTCTCCTGCACTGCTCCTCTGACCCTTACGCTCATCTTGAATTATTTTCACCTGCCTAATGAAAGCAGCATTGGACCTAACTTTCACCAACCTGACACCCATGACTGGGAGTCGTTTCCACTTTG
This sequence comes from Aepyceros melampus, assembly GCA_006408695.1. Classification (NCBI taxonomy): domain Eukaryota; kingdom Metazoa; phylum Chordata; class Mammalia; order Artiodactyla; family Bovidae; genus Aepyceros; species Aepyceros melampus. Next base: position 168,182 of record SJXQ01002731.1, read on the forward strand.
GCTCAGCCTCTTCATTCTTTCTGGAGCTATTTCTCTGCTCTTCTCCAGTAGCATGCTGGACACTTATCAACCTGGCTGGCTCACCATCCAATGTTATACCTTTTTGTCTTTTCATACTGTTCATGGCGTTCTCAAGGCAAGCATGCTGAAGTGGTTTGCCATTCCTTTCTCCAGTGGACCACATTTTGTCAGAACTGTCCACCATGACTCTCCATCTTGGGTGGCCCTAAGTGACATGGCTCATAGCTCATTAAGTTACACAAAGTTGTGATTTATGCAATGATTTTGGTTAGTTTTCTGTGATTGTAGTTTTCATTCTTTCTGCCCTCTGATGGGAGAAGGCAATGGCACCCCACTCCAGTACTCTTGCCTGGAAAAGCCTATGGACGGAGGAGCTTGGTAGGCTGCAGTCCATGGGGTCGCTAAGAGTCAGACACGACTGAGTGACTCACTTTCACCTTTCACTTTCATGCACTGGGGAAGGAAATGGCAACCCACTCCAGTGTTCTTGCCTGGAGAATCCCAGGGACGGGGGAGCCTGGTGGGCTGCCATCTATGGGGCTGCCCAGAGTTGGACACGACTGAAGTGACTTAGCAGCCCTCTGATGGATGCAGATAAGAGGCCTGTGCAAGCTTCCTGATGTGAGGGACTGGCTGTGAGCAAAACTGGGTTTTGCTTTGGTGGGCAAGGCCATGCTCAGTAAATCCTTAATCCAATTTTCTACTTCTGGGTGGAGCTTTCTTCCTTTCCTGCAGTTTGGCCTGTCAGTGGTAGGGGTAATGATGACCTCCTCCAAAAGGATTTATGCCAGCACACCAGGCCTCCCAGGACTACTGCTGTCAATGCCTCTGAGCCTGCAGCAGGCCACTGCCAACCCGCAACTCCACCAGAGACTCCTAAACACTCACAGGTAGGTCTGGCTCAGTCTCTTGTGGGGTCACTGCTCCTTTCTCCTGGGTCCTGGTATACACAAGGATTTTTTTTGTGTGCGCACTCTCCAAGAGTCTCTGGTTCTGCAGTCCTGTGGATGTTCTATAATCAAATCCTGCTGAACTTCAAAGTCAGATTTCCTGGGGATTTTCCGACCCTTTGTTGGATCCCCAGATCAGGAAATTTGTCACGGACCTAGAACTTTCACAACAGTACGAGTACTTCTTTGGTATAATTGTTCTCCAGTTTGTGGATCGCCCACCTGGTGGCTCTATGGTGGGGCTAATGGCAACCTCCTCCAAAGCAATTATGCCACACTTCCCATTTGCCAGGGCCTTGGCCCCTGCAGCAGGCCACTACTGACCCATGCCTGCGCGGGTGACCCTCAAACACTCACAGGCAGGTCTGGCTCAGTCTCTTGTGGGAGTCACTGCTCCTTTCCCTGGGTCCCAGTGCACAAAGTTTTGTTTGTGCCCTTCAAGCATCTATACTACTCATTGGAAAGACCCTGATGTTGGGAAAGATTGAGGGCAGGACGAGAAGGGGGAAACAGAGGATGAAATGTTGGATGGCATCATCAACTCAATAGACAATAAACTCAATAAACTCTCCTGGAGTTTGAGCAAACTCCAGGAGACAGTGAAGGACAGGGAAGCTTGGCTTGCTGCAGTCCATAGGGTTGCAAACTGTCAGACTCACTAAACAACAAATAAAAACAGATCTAATCTAAACTGAAGACCGCTTGACTCATTCTCAGCTCCCAGACCCCTTTGGATCTAGGCCTTCTAAAGATTAAAGAACAAGAAACTCATTTTACAGACTAATTTTAGTATTTGTAAGCCCACTTGGAAGATCAGTGAAGCTCCCAGTGATGTTTGATACTGGAATTTGATAGCAGCTATGCTGGACAAGACTGTTCATGCCAGATTCACTCTTGTGTATATTTTGTTGGACTATGGCAGTTTAAATAGAAAGGAAGAATTTTCCTGCTATTTACCTTTATACTATCTGTGAAGAACTAGACAATAGTCTTCTCTTCTAACCAGATACATTCTCTCATCAGAATAACATTCTAGACTAAGTTTTAATTTCTTAATTCTTTCAACACAGTCAGGAAGATGACATAAGTTGCCTGATCTCATGATTAGAATTAAAAGTTAATAGAATTTAAGAATTTAAATGAACCTCGATAGTAATTCATTGAATGTATTTTGAATTAATAGTGAACGTGAGAAGGTGATTTTTCAAAGGCTACGGTGCATTACTAATGTCTTCACCACATTAATTTTTAAATTAAGATTTTATTGTTTTAGAGCAGTCTTAGTTTACAGCAAATTGAGGGGAAGACAGTGATATTTCCTAACACTTCCAGCCTCCATACACACACAGCCTTTCCTTGTATCCATATTCCCTATTTCCCTCTAAAGTGGTACATCTGTTACAACTGATGAACTACACTGACACATCGTAATTACTCAAAGTCCATACTTCACATTACGGTTTGACTATTCCTGTTGTACATTCTATAAGCTTGGACAATTATATTATGAGATGTATCTATTAATATAGCAGCATATAGAGTATTTTCACTGCTCTGAAAGTCCTCTGGGCTCTACCTATTCAGCCCTCCTTCCTGTTTCTGCTTCCCTCCACCAACCCCTCGCTGCCATTGATTTTTTTTAACTGTCTCCATATTTTTTAGCTTTCCAGAATGTCATTAAGTTAGAATCATACAAAGTCTGTCACGTTTTCACATTGGCTTTATTCCCTTAGTAATATGTATTTTAGATGAAGTTTTCTCTATGTCATCTCATAGCTAGATAGCTCATTTCTTTCTAGCATTGAATAATATTCCATTGACTGAGTATACCATAGTTTGCTTATTCATTTACCTACTGGAGGATATCTTGTTTGCTTCCAAGTTTTAAACACTCATATGCAAAGTTGGTGTGAACATACATTTTCAAAGTCTTAGGGTTAATACCAAGGAGCATGATTACTGAATCATTTAGTAGAAGTATGTTTAGTTATGCAAGAGTTCTCCAAACTGCCTTCCAAAATGACTGTACCATTTTGCATTCACACCAGCAATGAATAAGAGTTCCTGTTGCTCCATATGTCCTGACCAGCATTTGGTGTTGTCAGTGTTCCAGAGTCTGATCATTCTAACAGATGTGTAGTCATGTGTAGGGAAATCTCATTGTTGCTTTAATTTTCACTTCTCTAATGACATAAATATAGAGCATCTTCCAAAATAATTATTTGCCATCTGTATATCTTTTTTTGATGAGGTGTCTCTTAAGGTTCTTGGCCTATTTTTAAATTGGGTTGTTTGTTTTCATATTTTGAATTTTAAGAGTTCTTTGCATATTTTGTATACCAGTCCTCTATCAGATGTGTCTTTTGCAAATAGTTTCTCCAACTTATTTCTCCAACTTCTGACTTATCTTCTCATTCTTTTAACATTCTCATTTTTAGAATAGAAGGTTTCAATTTTAATGAAATCCAGCTTATCCATTATTTCTTTTATGATTCATGTCTTTGGCGTTATATCTTAAAAAGGTCACCATACCCAGATCATCTAGGTTTTCTCCTATGATATCTAATCAGAATTTTATAATTTTATATTTTTATTTAGGTCTGTGATATATATTTAGCCAATTTTCATAAAAGGTATAAGATCTGCAACCAGATTCCTTTTTTGTTGTTGTTTGTGGCTGTCCAATTCTTCCAGCACCATTTGTTGAAAAGACTATCTTTGCTCCATTGCATTGCCTTTGCTTCTTTGTCAAAGACCAGTGATGGTATTTATGAGTGTATTTCCAGGCTTTTTATCCTGTTCTGATTGATCTGTTGGTGTATCCTTTTGCCAAAACCACAGTGTCTTAATTATTGTTACTTTATACTAATTCTTAAAACTGAGAAGTGTCAGTTTTCCAACTTTGTTAGTCTTCTTCAATATTGTGTTGGGTATTCTGGGCTTCTTGCTTCTCCATACAAACTTTAAAATAGAATCAATTTGTCAATATCCACAAGGTAACTTGCTGGAATTTAGATCAGAATTATACTGAATTTATAGTTCAGTTTGGAAAGAACTGACATCTTGACAATATTCAGTCTTCCTATTTAAGAATATGGAATATCTTTCCATTTATTTACTTCTTTGATATGTTTGATCAGAGTTTTGTAGTTTTCCTCATATAGATCTGTGCACATTCTGCTAGGTGTACATCTATTTCATTGTTGTTTTGAATGGCAATGTAAATGGCATTGTGTTTTTAGTTTCAAATTCCACTTGTTCAACTGACTTTTGTCAATCTTGTATCTTGTAACCTTGCTGTAATCACTTAACTAGCTCAGGAATTTTTGTCAATTCTAATATAATGACTAACTTTGTATTTCCCTTAGAAGAATGATGAGAATTAAAGTTTACATTACATTACATTCCTGTTTTATTTCTTTTGCATTGATTAACAATTAAAAGAAAATCAGCAATTAGAGGTATCATTTTTTAGATGTGGTTTATAATACAGTCATATTTTAGAATTTTTAGAGAGTAGATTAGAACATTTCTGGGTTTAATATGCCACCACTGACTGTAGTGGTTGTATGCTGGATCATCGTTAACTGAAAGGGTTCTTTCCATGTTGACTGTTTCTTCACACTGTGTGTTTTTATTTTATTTTTTTAATAAGCCAGATTATGTTGCTCTGTGTGTGTGTGTGTGTATATAAAGTACATCAGGCCAAGATCTGGCATTATTTTTCGGTCCCTATGTTTTTCTCTAAGCAGTAGAGGGAAATATTGTTGCCCTTACTGTGTGCCAGACACTGTGCTCAGCACTTTACAAGGCTTACAGAACACTTACACATTTAGGAGACAGGCACTATATTATCTCCATTTCATAAGTATTGAAATGGAAGCGAAGAAAATAACTTGCTCCCCCAAACAATAAACAGAATTGCAAATCATCAAAAGAAAGAATACTTTAAAACACTGGTCTCTTCCTAACTTATTCTAAAGCAGAAAATCTTTCCCAAAACTAAACTGTTAATAGGTAAGAATATAGCTGCTAAACCCTCTCTGCTTATGACTGACATGCTTTACAAACTACAAAAGTTAAGAATGTAACTAGATTTTTTAATTTATTCTGAATGAAGGACAGGAATGGAATATCAGCATTCCCTCGTTTATGAAAAACAGTAGATATCACTTGGGTTTCCTGGTAGCCCACAGAAATTTATTTAACTCATAATGTGGTTGAATCACAGTACAAAACTGAGATGAAAGTACTTTTCGGGAACACTGTGCAGGAACACTCTAATGGCGTCACAGATGCGGAATGGACAAATAAAAGAACTAGACTGTAAAGTGAAGAATTAAAGCTGATTTCTGTTTTGATTCCTTTATATTGAAAATTTATATCTAAGTGTCATCTTTATCAGAAAATTAGAACTTTTCCTGCAGGACTCTATGTTCTCAATTATCTCCAGCCCAAGTATAACCCTTGACATCAATAAAGAACCCCATTCATCACATCTTTTCACTCTTGTAGAATTTTCCATGATACAAAACTGTTTCCATTTCAGACTCCATTGAAACTCATCCCCACATCAGATTCTACTTCAACTTTTGAAACAAATAAACCAATAACTAAATTGAATGGACATCTGCTAGCATATAAGCTTTCTCAGAATATATGCATTTATAAAGGGAAATAAATCCTTGTCTATCAAATGAACACCCCTGGAGCTCTAGGCAGTAATACAGATTCAAACAAAACAAGACATAAGATCATAAAATTAAAGATAATCATGACTGTAGTGGGCAGTGAGCACTCCCCTATAAAAATCATGTTATTTTCTAGTTATTTAGTTAGAAGCCCTGTGACTCAAGACTATATAATTATATTTATTCACTCAAAGGTTAACCTTAAATTCTTTCTGAAACACTGAATCCATTCTGAAACAAGGCAGAGAAACAAGCAAATAAATTAATAAATGTGTGCATGTGTGCATATCTACAGACTGGCATCCCTTTGTAGTTCAGTCAGTTCGGTCGCTCAGTCATGTCCAACTCTTTGCGACCCCATGAATCGCAGTACGCCAGGCCTCCCTGTCCATCACCAACTCCCAGAGTTCACTCAGACTCACGTCCATCGAGTCAGTGATGCCACCCAGCCATCTCATCCTCTGTTGTCCCCTTCTCCTCCTGCCCCCAATCCCTCCCAGCATCAGAGTCTTTTCCAATGAGTCAACTCTTCACATGAGGTGGCCAAAGTACTGGAGTTTCAGCTTTAGCATCATTCCTTCCAAAGAAATCCCAGGGCTGATCTTCAGGATGGACTGGTTGGATCTCCTTGCAGTCCAAGGGACTCTCAAGAGTCTTCTCCAACACCACAGTTCAAAAGCTCAATTCTTTGGTGCTCAGCTTTCTTCACAGTCCAACTCTTACATCCATATATGACCACTGGAAAAACCATAGCCTTGACTAGATGGACCTCTGATGGCAAAGTAACATGTCTGCTTTTCAACATGCTATCTAGGTTGGTCATAGCTTTTCTTCCAAGGAGTAAACGTCTTTTAATTTCATGGCTGCAGTCACCATCTGCAGTGATTTTGCAGCCCAGAGAAATAAAGTCTGACACTGTTTCCACTGTTTCCCCATCTATTTCCCATGAAGTGACAGGGCCGGATGCCATGATATTCATTTTCTTAATGTTGAGCATTAAGCCAACTGTTCACTCTCCATTTTCACTTTCATCAAGAGGCTTTTTAGTTCCTCTTCACTTTCTGCCAGAAGCGTGGTGTCATCTGCATATCTGAGGTTCTTGATATTTCTCCCGGCAATCTGGATTCCAGCTTGTGCTTCCTCCAGCCTAGCATTTCTCATGATGTACTCTGCATATAAGTTAAATAAGCAGGGTGACAATATACAGCCTTGACGTACTCCTTTTCCTATTTGGAACCACTCTGTTGTTCCATGTCCAGTTCTAACTGTTGCTTCCTGACCTGCATACAGGTTTCTCAAGAGGCAGGTCAGGTGGTCTGGTATTCCCATCTCTTTCAGAATTTTCCACAGTTTATTGTGATCCACACAGTCAAAGGCTTTGGCATAGTCAATAAAGCAGAAATAGATGTTTTTCTGGAACTCTCTTGCTTTTTCCATGATCCAGAGGATGTTGGCAATTTGATCTCTGGTTCCTCTGCCTTTTCTAAAACCAGCTTGAACATCAGGGAGTTCACGGTTCACGTATTGCTGAAGCCTGGCTTGGAGAATTTTGAGCATTACTTTACTAGCATGTGAGATGAGTGCAATTGTGCGGTAGTTTGAGCATTCTTTGGCATTGCCTTTCTTTGGGATTGGAATGAAAACTGACCTTTTCCAGTCCTGCAGCCACTGTAGTTCAGTGCCTCGATAAGATTTACCAGTGCATCCAAAGCAAACAGTCCTGACCGTCTACATAAAATTCATCAAGCAAACATTAAATACATTTTGAATTGTGTGTATGTATATGTATTCACCCATCATGTTCTCAGTACTGTCCGACTCTTTTGTGACACCATGGACTGTAGCACACCAGGCTCCTCTGTCCAAGGGATTTCCCAGGGAAGCATACCAGAGTGGGTTGCCATTTCCTTCTCCAGGGGAGCTTCCTAAGTCAGAGATCAAACCTTCATCTTATGTATTGGCAGGCAGATTCTTTACTACTGAGCCACCAGGGAAGCCCTACTAACTCTCAAAAGTTTGAGATTCTTCCTCCTTTTGGCATAACTTTCACACTTCATTAGGCAGTGGTTACATTCCCAAATACCTCAGTTTGGGATGAGGGCCAATTAATTAAATGTAGTAGGGACAGTCCAAAAATAAGAGAGGCACAAAAATAGGGGGGGAAATTGCTTGAAATAACCAGTTAGACTTCAACTGAGCAGCTGCTCCAATTCCTGCCATCACGAGTTTAGGTGGTAGTATTCATAAAAGCAACAGTAACTGACACCTGAACATCGATGTACTGTTTACCAAGTATTTTTCTGCATCATATCTCTTACATTCTCCATGAGAATCTTGTAAAGGTGCTGGCCTAGGGATTGTTTTATTCTCATACATACATTCATAAACTCAAGCATCTGATTTTTGGAGATGGCAAAAGCAGGATCTGTGTTTCATTATTCCCAGTACAGGGCTTTTCTCACTATACCACTCTACCTCTTAAAAATAAATGTGTTTTATTAATATTTTAATTCTGTTTTGTGATGGCACTGGATGCCATGATCTCAGTTTTCTGAATGTTGAGCTTTAAGCCAACATTCTCTCAAATAATGTTTTTTAGATTCTCAAAAATCCTGCAAGTGAAAGTAATCTTAATTTTAGTTAATGTTAAAAGTCAGGATTTGAAAGCAAGTTTTAGGCATAATACTTTTAAAAGAAAAGATTATATAGGAAAAGGAAATGATATGACATACAACTGCAAAAAGGGTTAGAACCATCAGATTGCGTACTTTAAACTCTGATGTTATTAAGAGCACAAATTCTACATTATTTAAATATATTATGTTCCTGGCACTGTGCTAAGTCTGTCTCTAAATCCCAATGTTAAAAATAGAAGTCGATGGAATGAAGGCAGGAAGTCGTTATAAGTAAAGGTTCCAAGTGGCTGGAAAGACCATTTTGCTCAAAACAGGGGAGGGATTGACAACTTTACAGTAAATTAGGAACAGTGAAAAGAGCTAAGGCCTGTCTATAATTAAACCTAATTTTATTATAGGCAGTTTTATTTATAAAAGTTCCTCTCCACAGTTTTTACATCACAGAAAAAAAAATTAGAATACATGCTCTTAATAAACACTTATGCAACCTTTCTGCCTGGCAGAAACTTCACGTGCCATCATTCCATAACAGAAATAATTTATTAAATCAAAAAGTCTATTTATTCATGTTGAGTCGTTTAATCTTACTGGCTATAATGGTGTACTGAGTGATGCATGTCTTTGGAAGCAGTCTTAAGTTTAAAATTGAGTTCTGTTATTTGCTAGTTGTAAGTCCCTGGAGAAATTAAGTAGCCTAGGCTCAACAAATACTTCATAGGATCAATATGTGAAATAAATAATTTGATGTATACAAAACAAAAGCACATCATACCCTCCAAATAAAGGTAGCTCCCTTTCTTAACTTGGTCACACCATACTCTGGTTTTCCTAAAAAGGAAATGACTTATGACTTCCACAGTGAGAGCTATTCAGCGCCTGTAACTTGCTCAAAACATAAGTGCTTTCTCTACCAGACTGCCAGTCTTGAAAATGGAAATTCTTACTTACATCAGAATACAAAATCTTGAAAAATAAATATCATTATACATTTCACCTACATTAACTCTGCATATAATGAAATTACCAAAATGTTTTCTAAACCAGAACAGGTACTTTAGAGCTTTTTGGGTTCTATGCAAGGATACAATAAGCACATTTAAAACACTTGAAGATTATGAAATTCACCTTAGTGAGTAAATACAGTCAGCTGCCAGAATTAATAATGCAATATAAAAGGAGTTTTTAAAATACATTATTTTATGTATGCTATTTTTAAAAGGAATGAAATGACAGTTGATAGTTGAAACTAGTAAGAGTGGTTGATCCAAAATAAAGACTGAGAAAGAGGTGGACCACCAAGACAACACATTTTCTTATTCGATGATGCTTTCTAACAGATACTCATACCACAGTCTGTTTCTATCTAATAATAAGCAAGCTTTTCTTCTCTGTAGGCCTTAATTTTCCATTAATAAAAAGGATGGATTGTATGTTTTTCTCTCTAGCCCTTTAACTTTGTACCCAATCAAACCTTTATTCCCTATGCTAGAGTTAGTGGCATGATGACATGAAATCCTTTACAGGATGTCCTTTATGGTGTTTCAAAATGGACAGCATAGCATCATATATCTTCTTCTGATTGTTTTACTTAGAACAAAACTGAACTGAGGATGCGACAAGAAGAAATATGAGAAGGGATCAGGGTGACCTTCTCAATGTAACTAGGAGAGCCTACCTATATTAAAATCCCTGATGCAAATTATATATACAATCTAGCATTCATTCTGAGGGAATTGAGATGACTAAACTTTGTGAAGTTTTATTACTTAATTATATTAAATTAAGCAAAAGTACATTATGAGAACTGTGACAGGTAGGAAGTGTTTCCAGAAATATTTTATCCATGACAAAACCAGTTCTATTCTTGGGTCTTCTGAATGTTGCAACTGTTACAGCCTTTAGTTAACTAAAATAACTACTCTTGATTATTTATTAATCATCTAGAAATTGTATCTTGCAACATTTCCTAAAGGTTCTAGCGATGTCTGGTTAACTCTGGCTTAGAAATGAAGAAATACTCTCCAGGAGTCTGTTTCACATTCATCATCAGTATTCAGAAGTATTGCTTCAGGTTCAGAGAAAATATCAAATACAACAATTAGTATCAGAGAGATCATACAGTTTTGTGAAAGATATGTAATAAACTTCTGATTTCTTTGAATTCTTCAATTAACTTTTCTAATTAGACCTAATAATACATTTTTGGAAAAGATTATTTATTTATTTATTTTTGTCTATGCTGTGTCCTCATCGCTTTGCTTGCTTTCTCTAGTTGCAGTCGTGGGGAAGGGAGCACTTCTCTTATTGTAGAGCAGGGCTCTAGGGTGCACAAGCTCAGTAGTTGGGGCACAGGGGCTTAGTTACCTCAAGGAATGTGGGATTTTCCTGGAGCAGGGATCAAACCTGTGTCTTAAACTACTGGACCACCAAGAAGCACCCCCTAATAATATATTTTAATACAGCACTCATAACAGTCTACTGCTGAATTTTAGAATTAATATACTTTATAAAGCAGGATGTATTTTATTGCTATAATTGTAAACATATGGACTCCCTGCACATTTCTTTTTCCATCAAATAGATCCTGTGAACAGCTTTAATGTTTTCAGTACAGTTTGATAGTCTCAGAGGAAAAAAGAGAGACAAAGGGTGTTGTTTTAAAATCTGGCATTTTATTAAGTATCTTATTCCAACAGTAATCATGTTTTAAGTGTTTCTGATGTAAAATAAAACTTGACTAATTGACTGCTATAGCTTCCACCAGAATTGATAATGACAAAATTAACCAAATGCTTGCTTCCTTTCTCTAAATCATCAAAAAATTCCTTTTAAAAATATTGTGGAACAATATACAAACAGATTATGTAGGAATTTTGTGTTATAAAGAATCACTGGGTTTTTTTTCCCCAGTATTTGAAGCAGCAAAGAATCAAAAGTTATTAAAAAGTAGCCAGATAGACTTCTCTACATAATGTCAATGGGTAAAATATGCAATTGAGATTAGCCCGGCTTTGTTCACTACCAGTCGCAAAAATGTGTAAAACCTGTAGTTTCCAGAGGGTCAGAAAGAGAAGCTAAGTAAACTGAAGCTGCTTTTAAAGTGTTTAACAAGGCAGAAACTGGAACGGATGTGCCACAAACCAATATCCATTACACAAAGTGATTGCTAAATTTTCTTGTAAAATAGCTCTCAGCTGGCCTATTCAGCCTTGTCCTGATATAGCTAAAAAGAGCATCCAATGAAAATAAGCAAGCAACAGAATATACAGTAGCTGTAGAGAAGAAAACAATATGCTTCAGAAGTTTTCTGACAGATTTAAATCTATATCAGTTTTTTTAAAGCTCTAAGAAATAGAAGTATCCCTTCATGAAGGATTTTTTTCAGACATTCCGTATATAGATATACTGTAATATATATTATATGTTTCTAATTATCACTTGAAAATAATTAGAATTGACTTCCAAGAATAATAGTTCTAGAGAGAATTTCGGCACATATCCTGAAAGATGATGCTGTGAAAGTGCTGCACTCAATATGCCAGCAAATTTGGCAAACTCAGCAGTGGCCACAGGACTGGAAAAGGTCAGTTTTCATTCCAATCCCAAAGAAGGGCAATGCCAAAGAATGCTCAGACTACCACACAATTGCACTCATCTCACACACTAGTAAAGTAATGCTCAAAATTCTCCAAGCCAGACTTCAGCAATATGTGAACTGTGAACTTCTAGATGTTCAAGCTGGTTTTCAAAAAGGCAGAGGAACCAGAGATTAAATTGCCAACATCCTATGGATCATTGAAAAAGCAAGAGAGTTCCAGAAAAACATCTATTTCAGCTTTATTGACTATGCCAAAGCCTTTGACTGTATGGATCACAAGAAACTGTGGAAAACTCTGAAAGAGATGGGAATACCAGACCACCTGACCTGCCTCTTGAGAAATCTGTATGCAGGTCAGGAAGCAACAGTTAGAACTGGACATGGAACAACAGACTGGTTCCAAATAGGAAAAGGAATACTTCAAGGCTGTATATTGTCACCCTGCTTATTTAGTTTCTATGCAGAGTACATCATGAGAAACGATAGGCTGGAAGAGGCACAAGCTGGAATCAAGATTGCCAGGAGAAATATCAAGAACCTCGATATGCAGATGACACCACCCTTATGGCAGAAAGTGAGAGGAACTAAAAAGCCTCTTGATGAAAGTGAAAGTAGAGAGTGAAAAAGTTGGCTTAAAGCTCAACATTCAGAAAACGAAGATCATGGCATCTGGTCCCATCACTTCGTGGGAAATAGACGGGGAAACAGTGTAAACAGAGTTGATTTTTTGGGACTTCAAAATCACTGCAGATGGTGACTGCAGCAATGAAATTAAAAGATGCTTACTCCTTGGAAGAAGAGTTACGACCAACCTAGACAGCATACTGAAAAGCAAAGATATTACTTTGCCAACAAAGGTCCATCTAGTCAAGGCTAAGGAAATGGCAAGCCACTCTAGCACTCTTGCCTGGAAAATCTCATGGACGGAGGAGCCTGAAAGGCTACAGTCCATGGGGTCACAAAGAGTTGGACACGACTGAGCGACTTCACTTCACTTCAAGGCTATGGTTTTTCCAGTGGTCATGTATGGATGTGAGAGTTGGACTGTGAAGAAAGCTGAGCGCCAAAGAATTGATGCTTTTGAACTGTGATGTTGGAGAAGACTCTTGAGAGTCCCTTGGACTGCAAGGAAATCCAACCAGTCCATCCTGAAGGAGATCAGCCCTGGGATTTCTTTGGAATGACTGATGCTAAAGCTGAAACTCCAGTACTTTGGCCACCTCATGCAAAGAGTTGACTCACTGGAAAAGACTCTGATGCTGGGAGGGTTTGGGGGCAGGAGGAGAAGGGGACAACCGAGGATGAGATGGCTGGATGGCATCACTGACTCGATGGATGTGAATCTGAGTGAACTCCGGGAGTTGGTGATGGACAGGGAGGCCTGGCGTGCTGCTATTTATGGGGTTGCAAAGAGTCAGACATGACTGAGTGACTAAACTGAACTGAGAGAGAATTTCAATGAACACCTGATTGATTAATGGAGGGGTAGAGCTTGGTAAGGTAGAAGCCACCAGCGTTAACTAACACTTCTAATTGTGAGACTTATACAAGGCTGTTTTAGGGACAAAACTGGTTTTTTCAGTAACCAAAGAAAGGTACTTAGACATACTCCATTGTTTACTCAATAGGCAATTGCCTTGGACAGTGATTGGTTAGGTTGAAGATATGGCCCAGTTCTGGCTAATAATATACAGAAGAAAAATTCTTAGAAACAGCCTTTTATTAAAACAAATATTGGGACAGAGAATGCCTTTTTACCATTCTTTTTTCCTGCCTGGAATATAATATGATACTTAAAGGTGTAGCAGCCATATTGTGACTGTGAGGCAAAAAGTAGGACTAAAAAAAACTGAACATCTTAAAAATGTATAAAGATGTAAAAAGATACAAGGACACTGGATATCTAATGGTATCACTGAACAATTGATTTCATTTTTGACTAACATATTTTTGTACTTTTATGACATTTTGTACTTTTTTTATGACATCTGAAAAAGCTTCTTCCTGGATTTGCCAAATGATTCATAAATACATGTTTGAATCAAGCCAAGAGCATAAGTTCTGCTATTTGTTTAGCAAAGAAAAAATATAGAAAGGAAACAGAAGGTCTGGTGAACAGCAGGAAGAGGATAAAGTTTAAAATGCAACTTATTCATGACAGGTCATCATCTTAATTGTCCCTCTGAGCACAAGTCCATTGAACCTCGATAAAAATACAAGGTTTGTGGAACTCCACATGTTCCCCACCAAAGCCAAGTGCTTTGTTCCTTGTAGGACTGCCTTAGAAGTTTTTATTACAATAACGTACATTTGGTTAATCTACTCAGGAAATATTTTCCTACTGATGCTTGGATCCTAAAGCTTAATTTAGTGTGGAATAATTTACATGACTAGATGAACTGAAGCAATCAGGACACTCTGTGTCCTGATAAACAGCAGTCAATTTATTTCTGGTGCTTTATTGAGAAAAGCACTATATAAAGCTTCATTGTTTGAGTGGGAAAAAATGGGAAAAGGAGAAGCCTTGTGTTCTTAATTCTTTCCTTTCTTCCATTGAAGACTGTTGCACAATGAATATCATTTTTGGTAAAAAGACTGACTATATTCTAGTATTAAAAATGTAAAGAATTCTAGCCTTCTAGCACAGTCACAAATTTGTTTATATGCAATATGACAAACATTTAATAATAGCAATAATGGAAATTACAGCAACAATTAGTCCTTATTTTAACATCACTGTGCTAAGTAACATGGATTTTTTTATTACTGAGATATAATAGAATTTCCCATGTAATCCTTATTCATACAACCATTATGAGCTCAGTGGTTTTATTTTTCCTTTATGATAGAGGGAACTCAGGCACAGAGGGGTTAGATAATATGTTCAAAGACACAGCAAAGTGACATAACAGGAATACAAACCCAGGTAATGTCATTCTAGAACCTTCAACATTAACATGAAATATAGCTACTTTTATTAAAAACATCATTATTTTTTTTTTTCTTCTTTAGATCTTTTAAGCTTCCCTGGTGGCTCAGTTGGTAAAGAATCCGCCTGCAATGCTGGATCCTGGGTTCAATCCCTGAGTGGGGAAGATCCCCTGGAGAAGGGAAAATCTGTTGATATTTTTTTTTATTTTCATAGTATATTTTATTTACCCAATATATCTAAAATACTGTCACCTTTTTTTCTTATTTTATTTTTTAATTTTTAAAAAATATAAATTTATTTTAATTTGGGGTTAATTACTTTACAATACTGTATTGGTTTTGCCATACATCAGTGTAAATCCACCACAGGTATACACATGTTCCCCATCCTGAACCCCTCTCCCTCCTCCCTCCCCATACCATCCCTCTGGGTCGTCTCAGTGCAGCAGCCTCGAGCATCCAGTATCATGCTGGTATTTTAAGCATTGCTGTCACTTGAACGACTGACTATTTGGAACTCATTTACCTTGAAAGTAGTGATAACTACAAAGTTATAGGAACTTAAGGAGTAGAGGAGGTGGTTTGGGGACTTTTAAATTGGCAGGGCAAGCATACTGTTTTTAATTCAAATGAATCATTTGTTGGTTTTCTTCTTGCAGAGAGTGGCTTTCTGAGAAGATGAGGTGGAGAGCAGTGGAAAGCTGAAGCCCCTTCATACAATCACTCTGAAGCTACTTCTGCTCAGGGGTCATGATTCTGAGAGCATATCTCTCCACACAACCCCTGCACCAGCCAACATGACTATCTTAGAAAGAAAGGATGCATTTATGCTAGTTTATAATATCTAAAATAAAAACAAAATTATTGGCTGAAAAGATATAAGGTATGCTCCACACTTGAAGCATTTTCTTGGCTACTTGACTATTTAAACCTGTAATTTCACACTTTCATCAATCTTCCTATTTTACTCAAAGACAAAATTAGCAAAAAATGAAAAAAAGTTTTAGTTATTTGAGTCTTCTAAAATCTGGATTATTTGGAGAATTGCTATAACAGAACTATATTGTTTGGGAAGGCATAGCATATCATATTCTTCATCTCATTTTTAACAAAGAATGGCTTTTTGAGACTCAAATTTTGTATTTCTTCACTCTTAGGGGAAGGTCAACCAACTCTGAAGGTCTTATTCTGCTCTCCTCTTGCCCTCAATCTTTCCTTGTGGGAAAAATGATATCTCTGCTTTTTAATATGCTGTCTATATGCAGGTCAGGAAGCAACAGTTAGACATGGAACAACAGACTGGTTCCAAATAGGAAAAGGAGTACGTCAAGGCTGTATATTGTCACCTTGCTTATTTAACTTATATGCAGAGTACATCATGAGAAATGCTGGGCTGGAAGAATCACAAGCTGGAATCAAGATTGCTGGGAGAAGTATCAATAAATAGGAACTAAAAAGCCTCTTGATGAAAGTGAAAATGGAGAGTGAAAAAGTTGGCTTAAAGCTCAACATTTAGAAAACAAAGATCATGGCATCTGGTCCCATCACTTCATGGGAAATAGATGGAGAAACAGTAGAAACAGTGTCAGGTTTTATTTTGGGGGGCTCCAAAATCACTGCAGATGGTGACTGCAGCCATGAAATTAAAAGACGCTCACTCCTTGGAAGAAAAGTTATGACCAACCTAGATAGCATATTCAAAAGCAGAGACATTACTTTGCCAACAAAGATCTATCTAGTCAAGGCTATAGTTTTTCCTGTGGTCATGTATGGATGTGAGAGTTGGACTGTGAAGAAAGCTGAGCGCCAAAGAATTGATGCTTTTGAACTGTGGTGCTGGAGAAGACTCTTGAGAGTCCCTTGGACTGCAAGGAGACCCAACCAGTCCATTCTGAAGGAGATCAGCCCTGGGATTTCTTTGGAAGGAATGATGCTGAAGCTGAAGCTCTAGTACTTTGGCCACCTCATGTGAAGAGTTGACTCACTGGAAAAGACTCTGATGCTGGGAGGGATTGGGGGCAGGAGGATAAGAGGATTACAGAGGATGAGATGGCTGGATGGCATTACCGACTCGATGGATGTGAGTCTGAGTGAACTCTGGGAGTTGGTGATGGACAAGGAGGCCTGGCATGCTGTGATTCATGGGGTCGCAAATGATGCTGAAGCTGAAGCTCTAGTACTTTGGCCACCTCATGTGAAGAGTTGACTCACTGGAAAAGACTCTGATGCTGGGAGGGATTGGGGGCAGGAGGATAAGAGGATTACAGAGGATGAGATGGCTGGATGGCATTACCGACTCGATGGATGTGAGTCTGAGTGAACTCTGGGAGTTGGTGATGGACAAGGAGGCCTGGCATGCTGTGATTCATGGGGTCGCAAAGAGTCCATCACGACTGAGTGACTGAACTGAACTGAACTAGGTTCGTCATAGCTTTTCTTCCAAGGAGCAAGAGTCTTAATTTTGTGGCTGCAGTCACCATCCACGGTGATTTTGGAGCCTAAGAAAATGAAATCCGTCACTGGTTCTACTTTTTCCCCATCTATTAGCATGAAGTGATGGGACTGGCTGCCATGATCTTCTTTTTTTGAATGTTGAGTTTTAAGACAGTTTTTTCACTTTCCTCTTTCACCTTCATCAAGAGGCTCTTTAGTTTCTCTTCACTTTCTGCTATTAAAAGTGTTCTATGTGGCCAGCAAGTGTTATATGTGGATTTAATTCAATATCATTCACTTTCTCACATTCAACCCACAATTAACAGAACATAACTATGCAGCTTTGATGTTACAAAAAACTCTGGACTTCACCTAACTTATTTTTTTAAATTAGATGTTCAAATTATAACCAAAAAAATTACATGTGCACCAAATTATGTGCTATAAACAGGCAATAAGATAAGTATTAATTTGATTTTTCTTATCAGCGCTTTGGTGGGAGAAAGCCATGCTTCGCTATATAGAAAACAAACTCTCAGGTTAATAGAATACTAGCCATGAGATTTGACTAACAATGTTACAAATTCTCAGCTGCAATATTACCATAATACTATTGTCACTAGGACAACTGATAAATATTTATTCAATGCTGTACAGTCTGAAAATAAGAAAAAAACAAGACAGCATTAAAAAATAATCATTACTTGGCTCTTGTATTTTACTAGATCTCTGATTTAGAGACCCAGTATTAGGGCTTTGGGTAATATTTACAAAAGTGGCTATCTTTCCAAAAGTGGATTTCTTCTACAGGAGGATTCTATAGGGCAGAATCTATTAAATCATTAAGAGAGACAGATAGTGAAGTGTAAATTAAGGTTCAGTAATTTGCAGGAAACTCACAACTACCTTCAGTAGTTGGTAGAGTATAAATAACCTAACTTACATGTGTAAAATAATGGAAACACTGCCACATTCCCCCTACTCACCCAAAAAAGTCTTACCATTATTCCACAGCTGAAATGCTCCTCAAAAAATCAACAGTGTTTTTCTTCAAAAAGTGACCAAAATAGCCTGGGTTTTATTTTATCTGCACTTTCTTCTGCTCATGTTCTAACAGTTTAATTAACAGTAAGATGGCCAGAAAAAGAATATTCTTATTTTAAAGAGGTTGATGCAGGGACTTCCCTGGCAGTCCAGTGGTCAAGACTCTGTGCTTCTGCTGCAGGTGGCATAGGTACCAATTCTGGGTCAGGGAACTAAGATCTTGCAAGCCACACAGCAAAAAAATATAAAATAAAATAAAAATAAAAAGGCTGATGCAGTCTGGATACTGCCTATTCAAGTCCTGAAAAACCAAATACTTGCTACAAATGCATTTTCATGTACATATAATATTTGCTACTATTTCCATACAAATATTGGTAGTTTGCCAACCACAGAGAATTAAATCACATGGTTGAGTTGTTGTTTAGTCACTAACTTATGTCTGACTCCTGGTAGACTGCAGCCCACCAGGCTCCTCTGTTCATGGGATTTCCAAGACAAGAATACAGGAGTGGGCTGCTGTTTCCTTCTCCGGGGATCTTCCTGACCCAGGGATTGAACCATATCTCCTGCTTGGCAGGTGGATTCTTTACCACTGAGACACCTGGGAAGCATATCTTTTGAAAATGGATGAAGAATCTAGGGTGAGTAGTCCATGATTGTAATTTCACTCCTCTACCTTCTCCCACAAATTCAACAGTTTCTAAGCAAGTAATAGCTATTATACATAAGTGTTTACTGAGTGCTAGTACTTTACACAGGTTATCTCTTTTAATTCTCAGAAAATATTTATGATGAAGAATTCACTCCCCTTTTAGAGAAGAACTATGGCTTCAGAGGTAAATGACTTGCTCAGGGTTCTACCCTCTATGTTAGCCTGACAGTGATATGGGAACATAGAGAACACCAACAGAAGACAGAAGCAGGAACCAGCTTCAAAAGACAGACATAAAACAATGATTATTGTAAAGGTTTCTATGAATAAAATCATCCCACATACAGCCCTCCCCTCCATAGATAAAGTGAAAAAGTCTTGCTTTTCCTTCCCCACTGCCATAAAGATCTCTCTCATTGCCATTTTGTTATTCTTGTCATTTTTAAGATCATCTTGATACTGTTGCAGTGGAAGAAAAAGAAAGAAAAAAAAAGAGAGAAGGAGGGAGGGAGGGAGAGAGAGAAAAAAAGAAATGAAGGAAGGAAGAGAAAAAAGAAAAAGAAACAATAAAGGAAAGGAAGGTTACAAAAAGATTCAAATAGAATGAAAGCTCTTAGAGGAGAATAACTTAAATATTTATGACACAGTTATTATTTTTAACTACAAAATAAAATCTGATACCACATTTTCATGCAGCTTTATAGCCAAGAGTTCAGTGATTAGTTTTCTACAAGGAGATGTATTGAGAGGGAAAATGTATTGTTCTAAACTGCCCTTACAGACTTGCCCTGTGGTTCAAGAATCTCCCTGAAATACAGGAGACACAGGTTCAATCCCTTGGTTGGGAAGATCCCCCGGAGGAGGAAATGTCAACCCACTCCAGTATTCTTTTCTGGAGAATCCCATGGACAGAGGAGCCTGGAGGGCTCAGTCCATAGGGTCACAAAGAGTCACAAACACGACTAAATTGGCTTAATACCCACTCATGCAAACTGCCTTGAAAATTCTTAAACATGAGTGGCATCCAAAGAACATTTAAAACAGAGAAATATTTAAAATAGACAAACAGATGCAAAAGAGTTTTAAATGTTTTCCAAATGTTATTTTATCCACTATGTTAGTTAAGGTAGCATTGATTATGTACAGAGAAGAGTTGTATTCTAACAGCATTTGTGAATCCTATATCCCATGATATGTTTATGTCTACCACCAAATGGGACATGCTACAATTTTATTTCATTCAATGATAATTACATTGTATGCTTATTTTTACTGAATAGATTTTGTTATATCTATGACTTACAAACATTAGGTTTCAGTCCAATCAGATTTTTGCCACTGAGATTTATTCCATGGCAAAAATACCAAATTATTACACTGGAAAACAATCCATCTAAACCAATCTGCTGTATGTTGTGAGCTCCAGGTTCACTGACAAGTAAAAAGATACACTAAATAAAGTAAATTACCTGATGCGAAGAACTGACTCACTGGAAAAGACCCTGATGCTGGAAAAGATTGAAGGCAGGAGGACAAGGGAATGAGAGAGGGTAAGATGGCTGGATGGCATCACCAACTCGATGGACATGAGTTTGAGGAAGCTCTGGGAGTTGGTGATGGACAAGGAGGCCTGGCGTGCTGCAGTCCACGGGGGTCACAAAGAGTTGGACACGACTGAGCAACTGAACTGAACTGAAACTAATGAAGGGTGAAGTGAAAATACCTCAGGTTTTGGAATCACACAAACATAGATAGGAAACGCCTCACGACATAAACTGCATATTCTTGGGCAAGTTGTTTAACCTCTCTGACCTTTAAGTGTCTCATGTAGGAATTACAACCCCTACTTTGAAGAATTACAGAGAAGAAGAAATGAGAGTCTCTCTATAAAAGTACCACAGACCTGAGGGATGGGATGGGGAGGGAGGTGGGAGGGAGGGTCAGGATGGGAACACATGTACACCCATGGCTGATTCATGTCAATGTATGGCAAAAACCACCACAATATTGTAAAGTAATTAGCCTCCAATTAAAATTTTAAAAAAAGTACAACAGAATTTCTGCTCAGAGACTTCAGTCAATAAATGGTAGTTATAATGAATAATTAAGACTTCATTTCTTTTATAAAACACAGATTTCTGCCTACTGCATCCATTACCCTAATTAAGCTTCTTAAATTACAGAAAACATTTATTCAAAAATTCCCCAATACATTCTGAATTAAAATGATGATCAAGTGAAACCACTTTTTTCCAAGGTAAACTCATATTCTCCATGCCAAATTTTAAAGCTGAACTCTAAAGCAGCCCCAAATTTAACTAAAAATGAGTCACTAAAAGGAATGAAACAATAAAATTTTCAACATAATTTGAATTCATTTATATCTGAGAAGGCTCATGGGTAAATGAACAAGGCAACTAGAAGTATATAGAAGCATAATGAAGAAAAAAAATACTGGTTGTTGTTTCTGTACTGAGACTACATTTAGATTAAATGGTTAAATGAACCAAAAACTCTCATCTAATCTTCATAAAAGACAAACTGAATGATTTTCTAGATAATGTACTTTAGAAGCTAATTATGTGTGTGTGTGTTTGTGTGTGTACAGTATTTGATTTCTGTATGCATATTCACTTTGTCTTCTTGAATTTCAAGGGCATTGAGAGCAATGACACTGTTTATGTGCCTGAACTGTGGCCCCGATCATATCTAACACAGTATTGAAAAATCAGTTGTCATTCCATTAGTATTTGTTGATCAATGTGTAATTAAGCTAAGTCCTTTTACAGGTCTGAAATAACTGTGCTTACTGTGAGGACTTTCACAATATTCTTGGATATATTATCTATTTCCTTCACCTGCTTCTGACAGTCTTCAATGCATTTTATCATAAAGGTGTAATACTGACCAATATGAGCTTAATTTCTGTTCCCTTCAGCTATTCATAGAGGCATCAATGAACATTGAAAATGTAATAGAGGCCATATTTAGTGTCTGGCACTTGTACCAAACACACTGCTTATGATTTTATCTCTCATCTTCAGGTGGAAAACAGTATCTGGCTCACAAGACTAATTAACTTGCTCAAAGGCACAGACTGGGGGATTCAAACGATCCACTTCACTTGAACATCAGTGTAGAATATTTTGACCATGAATACAGGTCATCTCTGGCTGAGTCTCACACACAAACCTGTTGGTGAATTTTTCCTGAGGGAACTCTCATTTATGGATTTGTGCCTATAAATATTGTGCCTGTGAAATACTTTATAGGTGGTTAATACCATTTATGGTATGATGAGACAGATGAATTGCATGCTGAAAGTAACATGTGGAGGAAGGAGGGAAAAAGGCAGTGAAGTAGGTTGACATTTTGGACTTATGACCTTTGTGGTGACAAACATTAAGACAAAGAGTTAGTGAATTTCCTACCACAACTTTGACATTTCTGCTCTTTTATATCATTGACTCACATGCCAAGTTCAACAAATCCTTCTCAGCAAAACAGTATGCATAATGAAGTGTGCTTAATGTTTAATAATTTTTTATCCAAAAGGTTGATGAATCAGTGAGTCAGAGCAAAGAGGCAGAAGAATACTTGTCTTCTTCTCTGCATGTGACTTTGGGAACAAAAAGAATTGGACATGAATTGACTGTGGAAAAATGAGGTATACATTGGAAAAGATGAATGCAAATGACCGGCATACTCTGGGTTAAAACATATACTAATTTCCATATTATTCTCCGCTGCCTTTGGTGTTAATAAAAACACACTGTGTTAATGGAGATGTTGAAAAAACAAGTGGATATTTCTTTCCCAGTACACACAGATCCCATTGATTTAATCAAGTTATTGTTGACTACCCTAATGTTTGCTAGTAAGAAGGAAGTTAACCAACTCCTAAGTAAATATGTGTTAGAAAAGCTAACAAAGAACATCATTGTTGTATTGTTAGTTGTGGAAAAATAATTGGTGGTTTCCTTCTTTAAGAATCAGTTCATTTTAACAGCCTAATTAATTTTTAATTCAAGGCTATACCTGTATAACTGCTTTGCAACAAAATATTAAAATGATATCTTTTCTGTGTGATCCTGATGTTTAAGAGAGAAAGCAGTATCATTTTAGCAACTGATGATATTTTAGACCGAAAACTTAAATTTTTATTTAAATCTTACGACTGTCCAGAATCATTACCACTTTGGAGGTTACCTTAAAATTTACGGATTTTTTCTGTTCCTAGAGAGTACCAAGTATAAAGACCACAGTAAATAACTTTAGAATTAATTAAACAGTGTTTCTGTAATATATATGAATCCATTCTGTACATAACAAACTGCTGAGTGTAATTATAATAATTCTGTTTTTATTTCCATTCCTTTATGATTCAGCCACTAAAGAGAACTAATGAGAACTAACACGAACCAAAATATCTGGACTAGACATTTAAACTAGCTAATATTTCTGCAGGAAAAAATATTTGCAATTCTGAGTATCTAAGGAAAACAACATACTGGCCTTTATACTGAGATGCTCATTTGAGTATTAAATGCAGAAACAATTTTGTGATCTTACTATTCCTAAAGGACTCTTTCTCTAAAAAATACCCCCATATGAGAACTTAATTTTAGGATAAAAGATTTCATTGGTTGTCTTTTTCTAGAATTTTTTGATTCTCATAATTGTTATCTTGTTCTGAAAAGAATTCACTTATTAATATTATTTAAATTAACATTATAATCTATATTTACATTTAATAATAAATGTCAAAAATTTAAATACGAATTTCAAAATAACGATCTGCTTTTTTATGTCTGTAATGAGAGAATAGTGCAAATTTCTTAGTGACAAACTCAAGGCAGACGTATTTGTTTACTTGCCCGAACCACACAAAAGCCATGTTGGTTTCCGAATAGCAGATTTGGCCCAAAATCTATCAGTGACAGTGAGCTCAGAGGATACCAGAAATATGCAATAACCACTTTCTGTAATTATTGGCTTGAAGAAAAGTTAGAGAATTTTTAAGGAGAGTAGAATATAAATCTTGACATCTTGTATTTTATAATACATTCATGGGTATTTTCTCTGTTAAAAATTTAATTAAAAGCTATGGCACTACAAGGTCATGATAATTAAGCCCTTTTAATTCTCATAACATGTCAGTGAGTGATTATCTTTTTGTTCATGTAATTGATGAAACATGTCTAGTGATGATAAACTTCATTTTAGGTTATATCAGTTCAGTTCAGTTCAGTCACTCAGTCGTGTCTGACTCTTTGCAACCCCATGAATTGCAGCACACCAGGCCTCCCTGTCCATCACCAACTCCTGAAGTTCACCCAAACTCTTGTCCATCGAGTCGGTGATGCCATCCAGCCATCTCATATGTATTACTAAATATCTGTATAATTATTTGCTAAGGTTTAATGAAGGAAGCAAAGAGCTAAACATTTAATCCCATTTCAACTAATGTTGTGTAACAGGTCAGTTTACAGAAAAGACAATGAAGAACAAAGAATAAGTAAAATTTGAAATTATACTAGCTTCTGTATTAATAAACCTATTTAATTTGGTACAGCTGAGAATATCTAAAAAGTAATACATGAAACATATTATACATACAACATACTAATGCATCCAGCACACAAACAGCACAGTACAAATGAGAAAATCTGAAAAGTAATACAGTAGTGAAAGAGGAGAGTGAAAAGGTTGGCTTAAAGCTCAACATTCAGACGAAGATCATGGCATCCGGTTCCATCACTTCATAGCAAATAGATGGGGAAACAGTGGAAACAGTGTCAGACTTTATTTTTGGGGGCTCCAAAATCACTGCAGGTGGTGATTGCAGCCATGAAATTAAACAATGTTCACTTCTTGGAAGAAAAGTTATGACCAACCTAGATAGCATATTCAAAAGCAGAGACATTACTTTGCCAACAAAGGTCTATCTAGTCAAGGCTATGGTTTTTCCAGTGGTCATGTATGATGTGAGACTTAGACTGAAGAAAGCTGAGCGCCGAAGAATTGATGCTTTTGAATGTGGTGTTGGAGAAGACTCTTGAGAGTCCCTTGGATTGCAAGGAGACCCAACCAGTCCATTCTAAAGGAGATCAGCCCTGGGTGTTCTTTGGAAGGAATGATGCTAAAGATGAAACTCCAGTACTTTGGCCACCTCATGCGAACAGTTGACTCATTGGAAAAGACTCTGATGCTGGGAGGGATTGTGGGCAGGAGGAGAAGGGGACGACAGAGGATGAGATGGCTGGATGGCATGACCGACTCGATGGACGTGCGTTTGAGTGAACTCCGGGAGTTGGTGATGGACAGGGAGGCCTGGCGTGCTGCGATTCATGGGGTCTCAAAGAGTCGGACATGACTGAGTGACTGAACTGACTGACTGACTGAGTGATGTATTAGGCTTTGCAATTTTATTAGCATAGGTTAAAACTAGAAACCTCACCCAAAGGTATTAATCATTCTGCATTTTCATTGTTTGCTTCACAGCTTTCTTTTTACTCCATTTCAAAGCCTTTGATTAGTTTTCCTCTGCAATAAAATACTTCACAAGATTATAGAGGAAGACTGCACTGAACCAAAATTGCACGGCTGAAAAATGTATTTATGATCAATGGAAGGTGTTGAGGAGGAAGTGACCATCTCTGAAGTAGTACAGAGTGTACCGGAAGCTCTCTAAGAACCAGACCTGCCTGCCTGCCTGCTGCTGCTGCTGCTGCTAAGTCACTTCAGTCGTGTCCGACTCTGTGTGACACCATAGACAGCAGCTCACCAGGCTCCCCCGTCCCTGGGATTCCCCAGGCAAGAACACTGGAGTGGGATGCCATTTCCTTCTCCAATGCATGAAAGTGAAAAGTGAAAGTGAAGCTGCTCAGTCATGTCCAACTCTTCGTGACCCCATGGACTGCAGCCTACCAGGCTCCTCTGCCTGGGATTTTCCAGGCAAGAGTACTGGAGTAGGGTGCCACTGACTTCTCCACTAGACCTGCCTACAACACTGCAAAATTTAGGATTCTAAGTGCTTCCCAAACTCATCCCTCTCAGTCCTCTAAATAAAACAGAGTTCCCTTGCAGAGTTTATGGTTAACCTCTCAATCTAAAATGTAATTCCCTTTCTTGCCCAACATGTGTTCCCCTTAAGATTGAGGACTATCAAAGAGGGGACTGAGACTGAGAAACACCATGCGGGGCCCTCCTGGGCCTTCCACGTACCCTGTTTCATGTTTGTAGGAGAAAAGGCTTCAGCCTACTAAACCTACCCTGAGTGCCAAAGGGCAGATGCAAACAGTTACTAATTAGGGAAGAAAGGGAACACAGAAATAAGTCAAGAAACAAAAATGCAGAGGTAAAGCAGGGTCACATAAAAGTGTATCTCTGAGATCTTCTATTGGAAAGGAGGTCCCCACCCAGATGGAGAGGTAACTTCAGGCTGAGCACAAGCCCGGGAATCCCAGACTAGTTAGAACCAGGAAGCTGATGATTGTGATTCTCTGAACACCACCCAGTTACCTCACCTCCAACCAATCAGAAGAGGGTTACACACCCTGCAGACCTCTCCCTAAGTTTTGCCTATAAAAACTACCAAACGCAGCTGCCCATTCTCCTTGCTTTGCCATGCAATAAACCTATCTCTGCTCCAAACTTTGATGTATCCATTTGTTTGGCCTCACTGTGCTTTGGGCACATGAATGTGCATTCGGCAATACTCCTTCGAAATGCCATGCATATCCGGTGAAGTTTTCAAGGATAATTAGGGTTTACATTTTAATGTCATAAAGGATGAGAACCCTTAGGAAGGAAAATAATACAAAGAGCAAGTGAGTGGATGTTACAAACTGGATGAACTTAGAAAATAGTATGTTAAGTGGAAGAAATCAGTCACAAAAAATCCACAAATTACATGATTCCATTCATATGAAAATCTAGAATAGGGAAATATCCGTAGAGGCAGAAAGTAGACTAATGTTTATTTAGTGGGGGCAGTTTCAGGCGGTAACAGCTAAAGGGTTGAAGATTTCTTTTCTGACATGATAAAAATCTTCTACAGTTGACTGTGATAATAGTTGCCATATCTGTGAATAAACTAAAAGTCACTAAATGGTATACTTTAAATGAGTGAAATGTATGAGATGTGAATTTTATTCCCTCCAACTAAGAGAATATGTAAGTATTCTATTCAATGAAATGTAAGTCAGGGTACATGATCCTTTAATCTCATGGACATTTCATAATGTCACTACAGATTATCTTTGAAACTACTGCCATGTGATAGTGGTAATTCACTTAAATACTGACTTACAACTCTTGTAGTATTTGAGAAAAATATTCTTGTTAAATAATTCTACATTCTATCTGAATAAAATTAAAGTTCAGCTCAAAAGACAAAGAGTTGTTGACAGAATGAAAAGCCCAAGATATATCAGTCAGGATACAGTATGAATATCTTATGTATTTATCGATCACATTTACATAAAATAACTTAGAAGGACTAACCAATGTTACCTTTGTATAATAACTTGCGGACATCCAGAAAATCCACCCATTTTCCGTCAGCATGCACGTGCATGCGTGCTCATGCACACACACACCATTTCCTTTAGTAGATTAGACTCTCACCATTACCCCCCTCCCCAGAAGACTAAATCATAGACCACGTGATGGTTAAAACTAAGAGCTCTGGAGTGGGACAATCCCTGGGTTGGAACTCCTGTTCCTCTATCCTAGTAACCTTGGGCAAAGCCATCAATTCTCAAGGTCTCTGACTTTTATTTGTAGAATGGAGATCCTAACAGTAATCACCTTGTTTTAAAAGGCAAATGAGATAACACCAGGAAATAGATTAGCTAGTGTTGGACACATACTCAAGAAATGTTAGCTCGTATTAATAGCAAAATAACAAAAGTTACTTACAGGGCTCAGAAATAATCAAGCTGGTCTGTTTTAGGGTAGAGGTTCCAGCCATTCTGGCAGGTTATCTTGGTATTTGCATAGGCCCTTGGGGCAGCCAGGCAGCTGGCAGGCCCTTCGGAGCCCTCCTCTCTTGAGATTCCCTGGTTGCTTTTGCCAATACTCAGCTCCCATTTCCTCCAGTAGGGCAGCTCCCTGTTTCCACCCTCCTTGTGTTAATAGAATTCCTAGAAAACACCTCTCTCAGCTGAACCAGCTGTCCTTACCCTGTATCATCCCAGTTCTTAGAAACAATCTTGATCTGGGAGCAACCTTCCTGCCTCCCCTTGGAGAAGGGTCACTACATCTGTGTCCCTAACACAAACCAATGTAGCTCCTCACTGAACCACCAGAAACTTGTGTCTAATCTGAACTGGAAGTAAGCTCTGACAATCAAGTCTTTGTTTTAAAAGACTGAATCATATTAAATAAGTCCCCACGCCTTAGAAAATTTTCAAACAAAAGAAGACTAGATGGAAATTTGCCAAAATGCATACTGTGGAGGCATCTGAGTGGTAGAGTTAGGGGCTTTGTGTCTGTTTCTTTACACTGTTCTATACTTTCAAAAATTTCCACAGTGAAAACAGAACAATTCAGAAACCAGAAGAAAATATTGTAAAACATATCTTGACGAGGGAGGTGGGGACAGTAGGGAAGAATAAATAGTGTGTAAGTAAAGTCCAGTACTCTCACCTGGAAAATCCCATGGACAGAGGAGCCTGGTAGGCTGCGGTCCATGGGGTCGTGAAGAGTTGGACATGACTGAGCGACTTCACTTTCACTTTTCACTTTCATGCATTGGAGAAGGAAATGGCATCCCACTCCAGTGTTCTTGCCTGGAGAATCCCAGGGACGGGGGAGCCTGGTGGGCTGCTGTCTATGGTGTCGCACAGAGTCAGATATGACTGAAGTGACTTAGCAGCAGTCAAGTCTTATTTTATGAGGCTCAATTGTGAAGTGGTTAAAGGGGGAACTGAGCAGAGTGCAATATAGAATCCCTGAGAGAAAGAGAAAGGGAAAGTTGTGTGTGGGGAAGGGTGTTGTGCTGTGCTTGGTCACTCAGTCTTGTCCCATGGACTGTAGCCCACCATCTTCCTCTGTCCATGCAATTCTCCAGGCAAGAATACTGGAGTGGGTTGCCATGCCCTCCTCCAGGGGCCTTACCACCCAGGGATTGAACCCAGGCCTTTTGCATTGTAGGAGGATTGTTTACCTTCTGAGCCACTAGGGAAGGGTGCTGCTGCTACTGCTAAGTCATTTTGTATCCAACTCTGTGCGACCCCATAGACGGCAGCCCACCAGGCTCCGCCATCCCTGGGATTCTCCAGGCAAGAAAGAACACTGGAGTGGGTCGCCATTTCCTTCTCCAATGCATGAAAGTGAAAAGGAAAGCAAAGTCACTCAGTCGTGTTCCGACTCTTCGTGACCCCATGGACCGCAGCCTCCCAGGCTCCTACGTCCATGGGATTTTCCAGGTAAGAGTACTGGAGTAGGTTGCCATTGCCTTCTCCAGGGAAGGGTGAGAGGTGGGCAAGTTAAAGCTATTTCATGAGTTCACCAAAGAGCAGGGTAAGCCTAGTTTTTAAGGTACGTTAAAAATTACCACTTGATTCACTGCTAAAAATGTCATCAAGTTTGTTGTTCAACTAAAACAATCAACCATTTGAGTCAAAGTGACAAATGCAAAAAGCCTGCAGACATAGGGTGTAGGGTATCATTTTGTGACTCCGAATTCCAAGGAGCCACTAAAAATGGAAATGGAAGATTTAGTGAGAAAGCACTAAACAAGGTCATGTAAACATGGACAGTTCCAGATTTAAAAATCTGTGAGTTAGTGTATAAGGGTGTCATATGGGCAGTCTCTGAATTTCAAACTGTCTCCACTTAATTCTCGCACAGTTAGTTATATGGTGTGAGAACATGAGGGAATTGTTAAATACCATCTTTAAAATGGGGATAATTTTATGATTTAGTTCTTAGATCCATTAGAAAGATTCAGTGAAATAACACATGGTCAGGGTTTGCCTGCATGCATGCTCAGTTGCACAGTCATGCCCAACTCTTCATGACCCCATGGTCTGTAGCATGACAGGCTCCTCTGTCCATGGGATTATCCAGGCAAGAATACTGGAGTGAGTTGCCATTTCCTCCTCCAGGGGATTTTTCCGACCCAGGGATCGAACCCAGTCTCCTAGGATTCCTGCATTGGCAGGTAGACTCTTTACCACTAAGCCACTTGAGAAGGCCGTGGTAAGGATTTAGCACTCATTAAAAATCAAGCATGTTGATAAGAAAATGATTATGAGGATGAAGAGTTTACATGAAATAAGTAAAACCTAGGTCATGTAAAAGTTAAAGTCATACCAAGGTCTCCTTTTTCCAATTAGTCAAAGGAAGGAAATGATTAACATGTATGTTTTTAAAAGAAAGGATATCGTTTAAAGTCACTTTTTCTCAATAAGACTCTTCCATGAGCAACCTAAGATTGGTTGCATAAGACTACCTGATGTTGTTTAACAACGAAAACTGTTCCTGGCTAGTTAAACTCACTTAAATTTAGATTATAAAGAACAATTTTAATCAGTGATCCATATATTATAAATTTTATTATTAGTATCAGCATTTACTTCAAATACATTTAAAAAATCATTTAAATCCTACTGACAAATGAGTCATATTACCCAAACAATAAACATCTCAAGAGTATTGAAAGCAAATTCTACTCAACTTCTGTTTCAGTATTCTCAAGGCTAATATGCATAAATGTGGCAAATGCACATTTAATTATTTTATGACATTTCATGAAAGTCTGTTTTGGGCTCATCAGAGTACTGCTTGCATTTTGTTTACTGCGGCACTCAGTGGCTGAGTGCTTTCTTAAACAACTTTAAAAACTACGCTAAAAAATGATGGGGAAAACATTTCGAAAGGGGAAGAGCAGATGTTTTGGGACACAAAACATGGACAAAATGAGCCCACAACACAAGGAGACTCAGGTGCAATAAGAAATGAAAAACAAAGAGAAGGAAATTGTCTTTTCTATTCTATTAATCTGCTTTTTTCCTTTCTTTGTTTTTCTTAAGAAGAAAAGCTGTTCGGAATTTCCTAAGTATCATATCACCTAAGTTGCTCAATACAATTTACCTAGATTTGGTCAGAACTGAAACATATCTATATCTATCTATATATATGGCTTTGGATAGTCTATAATTGTTTTAAGATATATTTCATGGCATCAGCAAAAATATTAATAGTAGAGGCAGCGTGTCGCTCATTTCAGTCAGGACCTACAGGCACTATCCTTAACAAGTAGAATCAAAAGCTGGATGAAATAAAGGCAGTGCTAAAGCCAAATCTGACCTCTGTACCCTTACACAGAATTAAACTTGGAAACAGAGTTGTGGGCTAAAGTGGCTCATTGGTAAAGAATCTGCCTGTCAACACAGGAGACATGAGACACCAGTTAGATTCCTGGGTTGGGAAGATCTCCTGGAGAAGGGAATGGCAACCCACTCCAGCATTCTTGCCTGGAAAATTTCATGGACAGAGGAGCCTCGAGGGCTCCAGTCCATAGGGTTGCCAACAGCTGGACACAACTGAGTGACTAAACAGAAACAGAAAAGAATAGTTTTATCACTTTGTGACGAAAATGGGGTCACAACAAGCTAATACCCTCAAAACTGTGTCCCCACTTGGAGAGGATAGGGAGAAATTTTATGGCAATGGTTCAAAGAAGGTCTGACCAGCTTATGGACATTCTTCTGACAGACTGGTGATGAGCAGGAGTCACTATCATCAACCTTCAGGTTCCAACCAGTCAGAGGTCTACATGCTTATGGGCAGCATACTAGGTTAATCAGTAACTTCTCCTACCTGGAGGGGGTTTCAGTAACTGCAAAACACCTAAAAAATAATGTTGTGTGTATTGATGGGGAACCAGAACCTTGCCCCAAGGTTGCACTGTTATTTCTCTTGACTTTCTTTCTTGTCTAACACCCCCTCCTTTTCCTAATTGACAACTGTTTGAATGTGCTCACTGGAACTCAGGGGAGGCCATGGAGGCTGAATGAAGGCTATTTTCTGTAATCAAAAAAAAATGGGGGATACAGAAAGGCTTTGTGCCCAGGAGCCCCACAGGGCCTTGCTTGGTATCAATGCCAGTGACACTGAGAAGTTTCTATGAAAGAGAAACAACTACAAAAGAAGGTAAATACCTGTATTATTCGATGGTATAAAGAAAAAAATATGTTTGCATATATCAGGAACCTAGCATGCTGTCTGGAACTTCATAAATATTTGACTTCTTATCAACACAAATTACTAGGATTTATGATTTAATTCAAGCTGAGAAAAATACTCAATCTCATAAATAACAGGCAACTTTAAGATCTCAAATTACACAATTAGGGGAGATATTTAATTTCCTGCCTGTATTTGTCCTGTAATCATGCAACTGAACAGTGAACATTTATTGCAGTTCTAATAACCTGTACTTCCTCCACTGATTAACAAAGTAAATAGAGCTAATTTGAGTGAGGCAGAGGCTACAAACTGTCCTCTATTATCCATTCTCTTCTTTCTCTTTTATCAAAAGAATCTTTGAATGCTAGTTGGGCACATGTTTCTTTTGATCAGAGGTCCATTTCACCGTGATAGCACAGTATGACCAAATACCTAAGTTCTGGTCAGTAGGACTGAGTAGAAGAGGTGTGCCTAGGCCATGGACAGGATCCCTTCTCCTACTCTTTCTTCTTCCTGCTCTACAGGATGTATGTGTGATGAGACAGGGGAAGCAGCCATCTTGGACATAAAATAGAAGTTGTATGTTGAGGCTGGTAGGTCAAAAATATAGAGGCATCTGGTGATGATGGATGAACATGCCAAACTAGGACTGACTTAAATTTACTTTTACCTCAGGTTTTTTTCATCCTTCTTTCAGGGATGTAGTCAAATTTAAATATACCTGAGACAAACTCTGCTCTCAACACTGACAAAGTTATTGGATTTATTTTCCTTCCACAGTTACTAATGGAAAAGAAAAAAATGTTAGGCTATATGTAATCCTAATAAATTACTTCAGCTGTCCAGGAGTGAGTGATGGGTCTAAAATAGATAGGAGTATAATTAAAGTTAATAGTTAAAATGAAACATAAATAGCTTATAGGTACTTAGTGACATACGCATTTACTCAAAGTATTTATTGCTTCTCTCTGAAGCATTTTTCATCTTGTTAATATCCTCTATGGACTGATGATCTGCTTGCCTTTTCCTTATTTTAAATGGAATTCTGCTTTAAAAACAATTAAGAAGGAATTTTAGAGGGCCCTTTGTCATTATAAGACTGGATACCCTACTAACATTCCTAATTATCAGGCCCATATTTTTTTCTGGAAAAGCTACTTTAATGGACTTAACAGTAATGTCCATGATTTTCATAGGAAATATGTTTTTCTTTTTCTCACACCAGGCAATGTCCTTCATCCCATGAGCTCAATTACTGTCTCTTTATCCGAGCACACACATAATTGTTTGCTAAGACCTGTACTTACTCAGTTTTGTCAATATGCAATGCATTGTCTACACATCAATTTGGACTGAATACTCTGCTAATTAAAATACAATCTTGAAAACTATAGAATTCTAGTCTTCCCAAACATGCTTATTTCCCTTCAAAATGCAATGCCCTTGTTGCTCTAATGTTGCACCTTTAAAACCTGATGCTGCTTCACCTGGGCTTCCCTGGTGGTTCAGATGTTAAGGAATCCACCTGCACCGCAGGAGACCTGGGTTCGCTCCCTGGGTTGGGAAGATTCCCTGGAGAAGGGAACAACTACCCACGCCAGCAGCTGCTGCTGCTTCATCTACGACCCCATTTTTTTGCTCCAACCCTCATGAGTTTTCATCTAAACCAGGTAAATTCCATTTTGAAGGACAAACAGTACCTCCTTACTCTTCATTCAGATACAAAGATTCTTAAGACACCATAATTTGGTCTTCTCTGGAAAGAGAGACTGGAGATGTGATTCTACTTTTAAAAGTGTTTTTAAAAAATGACTGAGGAGAAATATGTATATGTATTTCTGCAGGTCCTAAGAAGACATGGGTTCCACTATCCTTCCAATTGTTTTCACGAGGAAGAGACCTGATTCTCTTTTAGCAACAGTGAAAGGTCTTGGGGGCTGGAAGCCAAATTTGCAAAAGACTGAATTGTCAATATGTTAATCAAATTATAATCAAGAGTGAAATACGGCATCTAAAAGATCTCATAAATGGTAAAATAATTTTAATTAGGAAATACATACAATATTGTAGTATTACTTTGTACATCAAAGAAGATCTAGTACACAAAAATTAAAAGATAGACCCTAATTCCTAACTCTATCATAATTCTATAGTAGAATTATAATTCTATGCAATTCTGTAAAACAGAATTACATGGACTTTTTAAGGGGGAAACATAGTATCTGTGTAGTATTTTATCCTAAAATATTGGGGTTTTTTTTAGCCTTAGACCCAATTGATTATTTTTAATGTTTTTCCTGGAGAACTATGGCTTACCTCCAGTAGGTTCTGGGGATGAAATTACTTGTGCCATGAAGATGAAGGAGGCAGACATATAACAAGGGGTTGAGGATTGTAACTGACTACTCTAGAAGCTTGATTTTAGATATTTCTAGGAAAAAAAAAAAAAAGATAGCTTCTACACAGCAAAATTCTGCAAAAGCACATAATTTAATAGATTCTGTCCAGCATGCCCACAATTTACTAAATAAAATTTAAACACTTGTATTAACCCAGATAGCAATTTTAGTATAATAAGTGCTTACTGGGTCCACTGAAGAAATAAACTCAGAGAAATTACAGGACTTTTGAAAAGTTAAAAACAAAGTCAGGGATGCAGATTGTGTCCTTATCACTGATTCTCAAATTTTAGCATCAGAATCATCTGGAGGGGAGTAATGATAAAACAGTTGTTGCACCGCATCCACATGTTTCTGATTCACTAAGTCTGGGGCATTTCCAGTAAGTTCTCAAGTAGTGCTGATGCCAGTCTAGGGACCACACTTGAGAACCACTGTCCCACATTAAGAAAGAACATAAGGACATCAAAGAGGGAGCTCAATCTTCACCTCCAGGAGGGCACAGCCACAAGTGGTGTCAGACTAAGCACCTGAGAAAAATCTAGAAGACATACTACTACTACTACTAAGTCACTTCAGTCATGTCTGACTCTGTGTGACCCCAGAGATGGCAGCCCACCAGGCTCCCCCGTCCCTGGGATTCTCCAGGCAAGAACTGGTTCCCTAATAAATTGTGTAAACTCACTGTATTGAAGAAAGCCATTACTGAAGACAGGAACTATGGGAAGTGACATGAGAAGAGAGGCAGAGTGATGTGCTTGAGGGGGAAGACCAAAGACCAGTGGACAACAGTGAATGCATGAAGATGAGGAAGACAGGTTGGGATCTGGCACCTTTTGTTGTAGTGTTGCATTGCTTGCACCTGGACAAACATCTCCTTGAGCAACAAAATAAAAAGTAAATATAAGGGACTAAAAAAAACTGCATGCACGCATGTGTGCATGCTAAGTCTCTTCAGTTGTGTCTGTGTCTCTGCAACCCCACAGTCTGTAGCCTGCCCGGCTCCTCTGTTCATGGGATTCTTCGTGGCAACTGGAGTGGGTTGCCATCTTCTCCTCCACGGGATCTTCCCCACCCAGGGATTGAACCCAAGTCTTTTACGTCTCCTGCATTGGCAGGCAGATTCTTTACCATTAGTGCCACGTGGGAAGCCTGCAGGCATGAATAGTTCAGGCAAATTCCAGACCACAAGAAACAAAGAGACTAAACAGCCCAACTCCCAACTCATGAAGAGCCAGGGACACAAGGAGAGAGTTGGGAGGAAAAGCAGGGTACAGTGGCCCTCTGAACACAACACCACCTTTGGGGTGGGCAAACCACCTAAGCCACCCCTCCAGCCCTTGGATACACCCCTACCCTCATCCCAGTTAAGGAATCAGCTCATCCCACCCTGCTCAGCTAGCAAGCTAGCAAGTGAACCTGTTACTTGTTCTCATGCAGCAGGGGTCCCGATAAAGCCTTGCCTGAATTTCTTGTCTGACCCTTGATCAATTTCTGTTGATTAAGGAGGCCAAGAACCATGGTCCATAACAAAGATAGCAACTAGATTTGTTCTTTCAACATATTATATATTGACTGAGCATGTATTATGTGCCCACAAACTGAGCTGGGGGTTAGGGACTCATTAGTGTTCCATCAAAACAGAAAATGCTTCTGCTTTTTTTAACACTGTGGCTAGGAAAATAAACAATAAGTAATTATACAAATCAATATAAAACATATCAGATATATCTGTAATATATAAATGCTATGGAGAAGAAGAACAGGGCAGGGTAGGTTGAATTTAAGTGTTCATTTTTCACACGGGTAATGTGGGAAGGATGCCCGCCAGATATCAGACATAAGAGCTGCTGCAAGAATCTGAGACAGTTCCAACTGGTAACCTTAGCAGTTATTTATCCTCCAGATGCCAAGATTAGTACAAAGAACTCCAGATAGAGAGGGTGTAGAGTTCATGAGAGCCCTCTAACTTAGAAGTCTATTGTATTCATACATTCACAGATCTTGTTCAAGTCAGTCTGGGAAAGAAGAAAAAGCATTTATTGGTTTTGTGGTCAGTCAGTTTATAGATTCTGAACTATATCCCATCCACAGATATGCTGTCAAAGATCAGGCTTAGGAAACAGGTTTGCATATTTCATAGTTCAGGTCTCAAATGAAATTCCTCTAGAACACAACGATCACAATCAGGAAACAGTAATACTACTTATTTAGTTGTTCTAATTACAGCAACGCTTCCTTCTTTCACTTTCAGGATGGCAGAAAATAGGACTAAGGTCAGTCAACATCTCTGAAAGCATCTAGCACAGATGGTTCAATTAGGAAGAAAATTCTATGAATTCTAAGGTAACTTTTTGATTTTTTTCATCCTATAGTAAAGAGGCAGAAGGAATGAGGATTCCCTGTCAGGCAGAGCCCTACCTTTTTAAATATATAAATACTTACACCACAAAATGCAAATGCTCATGTATTTTATCCAAATTAAGTCTATTTTGTTCTGACCATATCAGAAAAAGGAAGAAAAAAAGGAAAGAAAAAAACCCAAAACAAAGACTGAGAAAAGTCTCAAACACTTCTTCCCATGTGCTCCTTATGTGGGCATATACATGAATTCTGTTTCCCGCCACATTGAGAACTCTTCGGCACTCACAGTGAAATATGCTGTTTGTATATTACTGTTAATCTCTTAATTTTCTTCATTACATGAGGTCAGTTCCTAGTTTCCTCTTTTAAACCACAGCTACATCAAGCTGACTGCTACACTCCAAAGCATAAGATTTACGGAAAAAAGCAATTGAACATTCCTGATCCACTGATGGATGAAAATACTTTCTGAATTATCAGATCTTTTTAAAAAGCCCGTGGTATATTTAATTATATAGACATATTTCCTCTGCATTGCTTTTTAAGCTTTGAAAATATCAAAATCATGACATGACATGAAAAGAATTCTATTCTGACAAAATGAAAAACACAAAAATTCTACTCAGAAAAAAAGGAATGTAATGGAGAAAATAAACACAAAAATAGAATTGGCTGAAAACCAGCAACCACAAGAAAAGAAGTGCTGCAGGAAATGGAACTAATCAGTTACTATAGTGAAGATTTTTTTCCCAGACTTTCTTGGGTTGAAAAAAAATTACAAATTAACATAGAAACTAGGAGTTTCAACAAAGCTACATATGTAGTCTTAAAGAATTTCATGTGACTATTTATTTATTTTTTGAAAGGACAATAGACTTTTTATTTAGTGCAATTTCTAAATTTAATCTCCTTGAGATTCTTCTGGTATCTCAGTGAAACTTTGATTAGCAGGGTGAGAGCTTTTGAAGAATAAGGTCTATATAATCATGCCATGATATTCTTTCTAAATATATAAATGTTTTTGTCCCTAACTCATTTCAAGGGTCAGTGCATTCAGTAACAGAGTTGCTTTGGCTGAATCCCCACTCAGCTCAGCAACAGTCAGTGCCTACAGAATAGCCCTCCTTGAATTAGCAGTTATCTCCACAGTGGCAAATTCTGTAATATGCAAGTTGCTCCTTCCGGTTATTCTCTTATCATGGCTCACTCATATTGTTTGGTTATTTTGGTATGTGTGTGTGCACTCAGTCACCCAGTCGTGTCCGACTCTTTGCGACCTCATCATGAACTGTAGCTGCCTGTTCACGGAATTGTCCAGACAAGAATACTGGAGTGAGCTGCCATTTACTACATCAAGG